>BQNB010027981.1:2420-57089 GCA_026074375.1 Tanacetum coccineum
GTAACTCCTTTAAGTGATAGTTATCCAGGTCTTCATCCAACCACCCCTTGACTTCTGGAAACTAGATAATCCAAGTCTTAATCATAACTGTATATGTTTAAGCAAGTCATCAATCGATAGAAAATAGAAGAAGGTCTCGATGATGAAATAAGTAAACGCCTTTGTGAAATCCTACTTCAATCGCAAATAAAGGATACCAAATCAACTCCGTGATCACATATCATCGTAATCCGAATCTCTAGCCGTTTTGTTGTTTAAGTGAATCTTTTCAGGATCGTTTGGTATTAAGTGTTGTTGTTTGTGTGGTGTGTTGTTATGGTTTATTGTGTCTTGTAAGTCTTGATTCTTGATCGTGGTGTTTGTTTGTTGTGGAATTGGTGTTTTATATAAGTCCTTGTGATGGTTTAGGTTAATGATTTGTTTAGATTTAGCTTTGTCGTTTAAAGTTTATCGTAATGAGGTTTGTTAATGTGAAAAATAAGCAAACCTCCACCAAAAGTGAGCCAAACCGCCACCCAAAGGTAAGCAAACTGCTGCCTTATTTGTGACCAAACCGCCACCATTGTTACACCAAACCGCCACCATAAATTGATCAACCCGCTGGCAAATATAATGTAGCAAACCGCCGCCTTATGGCAAACCGCCGCCTATGGCAAACCGCCACCTACTTTTTCCTTAAAATGCAGATCTTGTCTGTACTTTTTGTTAAACCGCCACCAAGAAAATGATTTAATAATCAAACCTCCACTTAGAACATCAAGCTCGAGATAAGCATAATCAGCCCAAATAAGCCATTTAACCACTCAAATAAGTTATAAGTGCTTAAAACTAAGTTGGTAGAAGATGATTGAACATTTACTAGCACGATTTTTCTTATGGGTCATCAAAATCGAACCAAACCGCCACCAAGAACACGAAGAAAAAAAAGCCATACCTTTTTAGCTTTAAAATAGATCTAGTAGCTTATGTATCTCATGGAATGGTAACAATATCACCTGTTTGACATGTAGAACAAGCAAAGAACAAGTTTAACACTCCAATAAGCCAAAACCCATTTGTGCCATGTCCTTTTTGGCTTAAAATAAGTCACGAATTTTGAGCTTATTTAACCACGAAATCAGTAGATAAACAACACAAATTCCCCCTATGCTCTGGTGCCAATTGTTAACATAAGATTCACCCTTATAACACAAGATCCGGAGGTATGGTAAAGTGATAGAAAAATTGAGCCATATTATTAGAGAGAAAAGAGAAAAGATAGGAGAAGTTGTGTGGTTGAGAGAAAAGAAGGAAGACACACACACTTACACTTTACAAAATGTGAACTTCTACCCCTCCATTAAAGTATGGAGGGGGTATTTATAGTCCCGACATCGACTAGCTAAACTAACCCGACCCGACTATAAATGATAAATGTAATTCCGAATTAGTCAACATATTTTAGGGCTAACACATTGGCACACTCATTTTTAATGAATTTAAGTATAAGGAGAAAACGGAAAGGCTTATCCTCACACAATTGAATTATAAGGTAGGGTGTGCTTAGTAAAGTCTTAACTAGTTAAGTAATGAAAAAACATATCAAAATTTTATTAATGAGACATTTTTCAAAATAAACTAGAAATAAAGGCAAGTATAATCAAATGGGTGTTTATTTCTAATCCATTCCCCCCTCCCCCCACTTGAGTCAAACATAAGCATATAAAGTTGAAATAGGAAGGGTTAGAAATAGAACAGATTACTCCCCTGGATTTGCTAGGTATGATGAAGAGACAGCATGCTCTAAGCAATGCTCCAAGTCTTCGTCTTCGAGCAACATCCACCATCACAGGTGACTTTTTCAGCATCCTGTATAGCATTCAACTAGGACAGTTTAGGATGCTTCCTTGCAACTCGATTAGTATCATAGCACCTTATCATGTGCATTACCTGAATAACTGCAAGAAAAACTAATACCAAAAGCATAAACCTGGATAAAAGCACAATAGCACAAAATATTCAAAACTTTACAAAATAAACCTAACTCACCTTCGTAGGAATCATGGTTGCATTTAGCTTATGCAACAAGCCTTTTAAACCACGTGGTGGCCCAAGGGGATGAGTGAAGTCTCGTGAGGGTTTCCAGAGAATATACCCACAAAATTCATTTATTAATATACATGGTTTTATAAAATTTCAAACGATTTAATGATTTGCAAAAATGGATTACGGCGTAACCAATGATTGGATTACACCGTAATCATGTGGATGATCATTTTGAAATTGTTTAATTAAGTCTAGTTATGGCGTAACCATGGAAAGGATTACGCTGTAACTTTAATGATTACGACGTAACCCAAATGGTTACGCCGTAATTGCTGCTATTGGCAACAAACTTACCACACAATCACGCGGCAAAGTGACGTTGAAATCCGGCCCCTTGCTATTAGAACCTACAAAACCAAGTAAGAAATATACAAAACCAATTAAAATGCATAAATTTAAATGATCTAAACTAAGGGATAGATCGGGTTGTCTCCCGAGTAGCACTTTTCTTTTAAACTGAGTCTTTAAGTTAGACCCAAGCCTCTATTACAGGCTTATTTGGACATCTCTATACATGTCCAATCTTTATGTTATCATCTCAACATGTTCATAATTTCTTATCCTGCACACTAACAAACCAGTGCATCAAATGTGTAACAGAACAGTAGAATACATATTTGGCAAATACTTGACTCATAAACACCACATGAATAAAACATTAAGGTTGACAGGCTTAATATTAAAACAGAGGCGGTATTAGAAAATATTTTTAATGGTTCAAGCATTACCCAAACTATTTTTGGTGTTTCAGACCTAGTTCAGAGATATGTCGCAACAAGCACTACCAAGTTACGCCATAACCAAGTCTGAGACGATTTTTTTATATATTTTCACACACGTTACGCCATAATTAAATGAATAATTGAACATGTTACGCCGTAACCTCAATAGTTACGTCGTAATAACACACACGCAAACATTCAAAAGTAAGAGAAGAACAGAAATATCAAGCACACACAAGCACACATATCAATCAAACAATTAAAAACAATAAAACCATTCCCCGGCAACAGCGCCAAAAACTTGATGGGTAATTTTTTTTAAATAAAACTACGTCAGGTTTTACATTTATAAAACCCTAAATACCTTAACTATTCCTACGCACTAAAGAGCAGTGTACCCTATCGTGTATAGTGTAGTGATTGGTGAGTACGGGTGTCAACCCAAAGAACGGTTTGTATCTCTAATCATCTAATTGATTTTATTATTCTACCTAAGAAAGCAGGAAAGAAAACGTGTTTGGGTTTTTAGACTATTCTGGACTATTTGGTGGTAAGCATAACTTGTCGAAAAGGGAATTGGTATAGTGGTGAACACCTAGAAAGGAAGAACATAATTAATTAGTATGATCTCTTGTGCAATGTCTATCCGTAATCTTAATGCCACTTATTTTATGAGATACTCTTAATCCTAAATAGGTGGTCTCCTCATTAGGTTGCACTCTTAACAAAGTATTAAAATTAAGGGATCACCTTTATGGTCAAAGCTGAACCACCAATGAATATTGGTCTTTCAATTAGATAATTGAAACGCCTGAGTGAAGATGGTCTCTTTACACTCAAAGTTCTCGCAACCTTAACTTAATACAAATACATGGCACAAGGTTCACTTAAGTGCACTACATAAAATAATAAAGGAAGCAATAAACAACAGAATCATAAATTAATAATCAAAAAGATAATTAAATAATTAAATGCCAAGAACACATAATTAAATCACAATTAATAACATAGCAATAACTAATTAAACCGCATGATCCGCTAAATCAAGATAATCATAGAATTAAATTGACCAAAATAGGTTGAAGTATGATTACAAACTGTGTCAAATTAGTGCTCTCGGTCTCCTAGTTGAACGACATGGCTATACCCTAAGCACGCAGCCTAGCTGCTCAATTTCTCTAAATTCTCGCTTTGCGGCAAACCACGAACGAATGGAATTATCTCTGTGATATCAATTTGATATCTATTTATACTAAATATGATCTTTGGTCATATGGCGAGTTTAGTCCCCGGAGTTTGGGGTAAATAATGAAACTTTGTATAACTTTTGCACAATATTAGTCCCTGTGATTTTACGGCGTAACCAAATACATGGTTACACCGTAACACCCCTGACGCGGCCTTCCTTCTTTATGTGATCATTTCGGTTACGGCATAATAAATAATCACATTGCGTCATAACCCTTAGTCGGCAACAATATAATTTCCATAATAAAAGATTACGGCGTAATATATGGGACGTTATGTCATAATGCCTTGTCAGCACTGAATCATCGTATTAAATAAATGATTATGGCGTCACCCTGCGGGACGTTATGCCGTAATGTCTTCAAAGCTTCCAAATCTTCATAATAAATGATTAAATACGGCGTAACTCTTGTTGACGTTACGACGTAACTTCTTCGTCAGCATAATTCCATATGTAATAATAGGTTATGGTGTAATCCCAGGTATCAATTACGCCGTAATTCGTGAATAATGCGGATTTTGATATAAAAAGCAGCAATTCCGCATCTTTTCCGTTCCAATACCTTTATTTACCTGAATTCACAAAATAAAAGAAATAAATACCGAATTTATATAAAATTGATATAAAGCAAGGCAATAAACGAGGGAATTTTATATGAAAAAGTATTAAATATTTGATGTTGTCAGTGGCCTCCATTCTTGCACGATCAAAGATAGTTGGAACACGCTTGTCAATGTTCAATTAGAAACATTCATGTTAGTTTTAGAATCCGACATTTGTGTCTCTGTTTTTGTGATCCTATACATTCCTCTTGCGATTACATTCGCACTCTGTTTTTTACTTTGCTCGTTTTTTGGTATAGAATGTGAAGTGACTGGTTTTTACCTATCTTCATTGACCTTAGTATTTGACACTTTCTTAGGCTTAACTAATATGTTTTTAGGAAATGGTGTTACACAGAGAAGTGTTCCTGAGGTCTCAGATTTGTCAAACTTAGTATTCACATTCTTCCCTTTTTAAATTATTTTAATCTTATTCTTGAGTTCAGATATTGTCATCAAAAGATCTTGATTTTGAGACTGCACATCAGCATAAGCATATTTCTTTTGATTAACATGTTCAATTAACTCATCAACCTCTTTTTGATGTTGAATAAAATCTTTTGAAATTCAAGTTTAATATTTTCTCTTTCTTGAACAACAGAATCAACTTGAGTTTTTAGCAACACGTTCTCATCATTCAACGTTGACAACCTTGACTTCCAAGAGACGTCACAAGCCATTTTCTCTTTTTGATGTTGTAGTTTGAGTTCAAACTCAATGCTTTGAGCTTGTGATCGCTTAAAATCATTTTCAAGAATTTTGATTCTCTTGAGTAAATTGGCTTGGATATCTTCGGAGTCACTTGAACTTTTCTCAAATTCATTTCTTAACATCTCATTTTTCTATTCTTCAATAGAAAGTAACACACAATCTTGAATTTCTTGAGCCAGTGATACTTCCAAAAGTCGATCGATCTCGTTTTGTAGAATATTTTATTTTGTAGATTTTTCTACAACTTTTTGTTCCATTGATTCAAAAATATTTAACATTTCCTGTACTTCGTCAATGATTTCTTGTTGAAGTTCTTTCAAATTCATTGACAAAGATTCAGACATCGGAATTACATCAATTTTATAAAACTCTCTTAAAGAATTTTGACTGTCAGACATCCATCTCCTTTTTCTATCTTCTAAAAGAGTGACATCAATTCGTTTTCGTAAATCGTAAATTGCTAAACCTATTTTTTTAACAATTTATCTTATGGTATTTTTTGAATTGGTAAATCCGATGTAACTTCTTTTGACTCAGAACAATCATTGGAAGTGGAAGGAATTAAAAAATATGTTTGTTCAACAGAAGGTTCTTGCTAAGGAACAAATGTTTCATAAAGAGCATTTAATCTTCCATAGTTAAGTTAAACCATTTTGTTTCTCATTTTCAATTGAATTTCTTCCGCATCCTCTAAAGTTTCCTCAGAATCAGGTGAATCAATCTTTAAGTTAGTACTATGTAGCATTTCACGATGATACATTTTGGGTTGTGCTGCAATGGCTTTCTTGAGACGTTCAAGATTTTTATAACCCAACCCAGCTTTGAGAAAAGGATCATAAACTCTGTTTGGTTGTTTACCAAGCATGTGAATTGTTTGAATTGATTGGCCTATTTTATAAACAATTCGATCATGAGAACTTAATTTCTCTTCGAGATCACAAATATCTTCAAGATATCGATCTTCTCGTTCTTTGAAAGCCTTTTTATCTAACTGAGTTTCATGTTGAATTATTATCTTTTCATTTTCAATTTTGAAAAAATCACTTCAAAATTTTATCTTTTTCTTTCAAAATTCTCTCAATGGTGTCCTTATCAGCACGTATTTCACATTCCAACTCTTCACATGTTTCTTTATATTTGAACATTGAATAATTTTTTACTCAAATGTTTTGACCTAATCCTTAAACGTCTCAGGCTCCTTTTGTAGCAACTCTTTTTACTTTTAAGCTCATTGTTTAATCGTTTTTTATTTTCAGCTTCTTTTTTAACATTATATGCCAGCATTTGAATATCATGATATTCGTCATGAGCATTTAAATCATGTTCAGATGTGCTACCATTATTTTCCACATAAGGATCATCAAATATGATATTAGAATCAATTTGATCATCATCAGATATGTGAATAATAGTTTTAAGTTTTACACGATTCACTTGTTCATGAAGCTTGTTTGAAGCGTTTACCTCACTAGCAGCCTTTGCATCATAGGATGGTTCAGACTCAGGATTGTCATCAGTTGGTTGAATTCGAGCCATCATAATTACTGCAGCAGTTAGCTCTTCCATTGTTTCATCTCCATAAGAATTATAGAGCATGAAATCATTTTCTTTGTCCTTGAGGTTGCTTCCGCCTTCATCTTTCATAGATAGCAACATTTGTTCTTTGAAATAGTTTGCATCACGAACTCCTGGTTTCTGACAATTACGAGCATAGTGGCCTTTGTCATTGCAGTTATAACACTGAACATTTGCCTTTCCCGGAGTTGACTCAGTTTGTGGAACACGCTGAACAATCTGATTTCTTTCATCATTTCCATTTCTTGCATTAAATGCTTGATTCTTGTTTTGTCTCCCTGCATTCCTATTACCATTTTCTCCATAACCTGCATTCTTGGTTTGTATGTCAACTCTACCATCCTGAATCATAACTTGATTTCTTATGTTTTCTGAAGTACGAAGACGATTATTGGTAGGTGTGGAAAACTTCTAAGTGATTGCTCGAGCTAATAACATCATGCCAGTTGTAAGCTTGTATTCTTGAGAATCCCTTAGATATTTGATGAGGTGTTATTTTATACACTATTTCGGGGTCATTTAACCCCCTAAATCATGCAAATATGCTCAGATTATGTGCTTAATCGTTTGTTTTTAAGTTTTTAGCACTTGGATGGCATTTGGAGGAAATACACGTGACTTGGGGCTCATTTGGAGAAGAAACGGACAAGACTACAGACCTACACCAAATCTCTTGAAGAATCATACTTACAGCGCGTGGAGATGGCGTCGCAGGTATAAATTGACGCCGTCGCGATCTATCTGGTAACGGCGTCAGGAAAATGATGGCGGCGTCAGGACGTAACTGACTTTAATCAGACCTAGAAGATTCTATCTGGTGACGGCGTTGCGACTACAACTGGATGTCGTCGCAACGATTTCCCTATATATATTATGCCGAATTTAGGGTTTTAAGTATGTAACTTTGTATAACTTTTGGGAGCCGAACCCTAAGTATTTTGTCAGCTTTTAGGCTGACTTTAGGGCCTCAAAACCCTATTGTAATTGACCTTAATCCATGTTTTAATCAAGTAAGATTATCTATCTTTAATCATTCAATATGTCTATGTGTTGTTTGATTGATTTATGTTCTTGCTTTCTTTATAACATGTTAGGCTAAACCCTCCGTTGTATTTGCTTATTATTGCATGAAAGTTGGATTATAGATCCTATTACTGTTGCTTCTTGTGATGGATGTGTGCATTAGGCTTTAGAAAACTAGACATAAGATATTAAATTGGCATAGACGTCTAGGGAAACGCGATAAGTGTAGAAAGGATACCATCAGTAACAGTCTTCATACTACCTTACCCCTTATATGGTTGATCCCTCTTAAGATATTTCAATTGCATTTAATATACTCTTAGAGGCCTTGTAATAGTCTCCATACTACCTTACTTGTGCGTTGCCTTAACGGAATATTAAATAGATGGCGGGTTTGTGTAATTCGTTCATGACTTAGAATATACCTACCCAGATCATCATGAGTGTGAAAAGGCAACAGGATTAGGAGAAGTAATCTAATGAGTAATGCATGATTAAGTAAATATATTATTTTATCATAAAGTTATCACTAGTAGTTTAGATTATAATTAGTTTATTAATTAGTTAAACAAACCAACCTCTCAAACCATTGATTTATTTGCTTTTTATAAAATATAAAAATACAAAAATAATCTTCTTTTAATCCCGTAGATCTCGGTTAAGCTCTATTCGAGCCTTCCCAACCTATTCCCCTAGAGAACGATAACAACCCCCGAGTCTTGCCTATACTACACTACAATGATTAGGTACACTGCCTAGGGAGTTGTAAAACTTCTTGTAGAAGTCTCTACGACCCTCACATCAATATTCATCTTCATAATCAGCAACGGATGAAGGATGTGTGACATAGTATGGTTGTGGTGAATAAGATGAATTTGCATGAGATTGTGATGAAAAAGCATTTGAATGAGCAAGAAGGGATAATGGATCATGATTCTTGGCAGCTTTCTTTGCTCTGGATGCTAGAATATGTGGTTCAAATTGTATTAAAGAATCATACAACTCATCGTATGAAACTACATCTCCTGTTTGATTGTGACGAACCATGGTAACATATTTGCTCCACTCGGGTTGCAAGCAATTGAGAAACTTGATGTTGATTGACACTGGAATAGGACGAACATCATTACAATCTATAATATTCACCAGTGTTGTCAATCTTTCATATACAAATTCTAGCGATTCTCCTTCCTTTGTCACAAATTTGTCAAACTCATCCATGAGTCATGAGTATCTCACATGACTAGTAACGTCAGTACCAAACATCAACCTTTTGATTTGTTCCCGTATATCTTTAGCATTTTTACGTGCATCCACTGAATTATAGATATCATTAGGTATTGTTTGAAGAAGATAATTCATGACTTTCACATTAGCAATGTATTGCTTCTTGTTACACTTAGTCATTTTGGACAATGGTTCAAGTATCTGCTTAGTAGTATTGTCTGGATTAGGAATCATTGGCCTCTTATAAGGTCCTTTCTCAATTTAATGCCACATTTGATCCCCCTCTTCAAGCTTATTATCTAGAAACCTTCTGAACCTACTTTCCCATGGACTATAATTCCCTTTCTCAAGCATTGGAGGTCTTTCATTAGCTCCTGAGTCAGCTAGAGTTTGTTGATTTGAAGTAGACATGTTGTGTCGAATGATTACAATGCAAACTTGGATTGTTTTAAAGATAAAGTCTTGTAATCGTGAAATCAACAAGCAATTACAACTTTGTCTTGTATTACAACACTTTGAATGATGTAACCTTGAAGAAACTAAACCTGGATTCGTTATGAAAGTCTAAGTAACAATAAGCTTTTATACGAAAGCTCAATTTTCAAAAAGTAGAAGATACGAAACCTCTTAAACTGTGTTACAAAACCCAAATTATGAGATGCGAAATCTATGAAACAGTGTTACGAAACCCAACAATTGTGTTACGGAACCTCTGAAATAGTCTTACGAAACCCCAAACATGTGTTACGAAACCTCTTCCAATGAGATACGAAACCTACCAAGATGAAAATTGAATTACGAAACCTTTAATTAGGAAAGCTATGTTACGAAACATGTTGTTTATGAAACCAAGTCTTACGAAACCTCAAAAGTATGAAACTTTTTCAAACTGTAATACGAAACCTCTGTTACGAAACCTTCAGTTTTGAAACATTTAATAAGGAAACTGTTTACGAAACCTCTGTATATGAAACCTGTGTTACGAAAGCTTGAAGTACGAAACCAAAACCAAACTTTTGATACTAAACATCCAGTTATGAAACCACAGATATACGAAAGCTTCCACAGTCTATGAAACCAAACGGTTACCGAAATCTCCAATTTACGAATCCTACTTTCGTAAATTCCAATTTCCCTTACTTTCATAAAATTCAAGAAACCTCTAACTTTCGTAAAATCTTATCTACGAAACCAATAAGAAACCTAACAATCTGAATTTTATGCATTTTAAGGTGATAATAACAATGTTATCTTTTCAAATTGATAAAGTCTATGTTACGAAAGCTGTAGAAAGTATTACGAAAGCTAAACTATGTTACGAAAGCTAAGAAACACTTACATATGGCAGTTACGAAACCTCAACTATGATATGAAAGCTTAAAAAACTACAATACGAAAGCTATTTCCCGCCTAAAAACAGTTACCGAAACCTATTTCCTGACTTACGAAAGCTATCAAATCCATATTTTTCGATCAAATTCAATTATAAACAAGTATTTTCCGTAAACTAGTTATTAAACATACAAATTGATGGTTACGAAAGTTATATTTTAACGTTTTAAGATCAGAAACTCATCAAATCGTAGATCTAATCACTTAGCGTTCTACGAAACCTACAAATTCAACGATACGAAAGCTCCTTAAACGAAAATTGGTACGGTTAAGCTCGATTTGATCCACAAAACACACACTAGATATCTCTCGGCGATAGGTACCACTTGTTATATGTCATGTTTGCATAGTAGATATCATACGAAAGCTATAGAATAGAGGAGATGAGCTAGAGAGTATTTTTCATCATTTTCAATGTTTTTCATTCCAAAGGGAAAATAGAAATGAGAGGGAGAAGTTAGTTTACAAATGTAAAGACTTGTATAAATACCCCTCCTAGAAGGGTATTTATACTTATTGTTGTTCCCATTCTATTTTCCTAACTTTAGTCAAACATTTGTCAACTTTACTTACTTTGACCAAGATAGACTTTATTACATTATAATTACGAATAAAACTATAAATTAAACAAAACAATACAAAGACCAATTCTTTTAATAATAAACACTTTTTCTTGAACCAAACATATTTCGAACCTACCTCACTATTCTCCTAGAGAACGATTAATCCCTCGAGTCTTGTCTATACTACATTACAACAATTAGGTACTATGCCTAGGAGGATTGTAAAACTTCGGTGTTGCAATCCATCACATCAATACGAAATATTGGGTATGGTGGATACGTTGTATCCATCATCAAGTTGTAGATCTTATTTTTCCCTTTTCGTGGCCTTTTAAATAAACTAAATCGGAGTTCGGATGAAGGAGTTATGGCTAAAATTGTGAAGCATCATCTACGGTAATCATGTAAACTTTGAGATCTTCTTCATTTAGCTTCGTGTCTTCACTTGGTTTTCTTCTGTAAACTTATACGGCGTATCACCAAAACCTTTTGGTGAATACGTCGTATAGTGACCTGCACGTAAAGACCATGTATTACTTCATTTAGGGCAACGAGACGCTGTATCCATTAAGTGTGATACGGTGTATCCTCTTAAATATTGGATCTCCTTTAGCATATTGGTAGCAGTTTAATACGGCGTATCACTGAATGTACGTACGTCGTATCCTTCCTTATTGGCAGAATACAGATTTCTTCGTTATTGCTCCAAAATCCATTGTTTTTTGTGTCTTTTCTAGAATTGCTCTATAAAACCTAAATATTCACAAGTAAGCAATTAAGTACCGATAGATATAATCATAGCATATGAGCAGTATAATGGGAATAACTGATATATAAAAAGTGTGCTTATTTGGACATCACTTATACAAACCAACAAAATAAAAAAATTACCTTGATTACTGACCTTGCATGAATTATACAACCGGAAATCAAGCTTATTTAACACCACCCAAAATCTTGAAAGATGTGCAAGAGAAGCATGCAAGAGAGGTAATCAGTGGTTTCCGCCCATACTTTGCCTACTAAAAAATACCACATGTAGGGCTGCAATCAAGCCAAGCCGAGCTTTAGCTTGACAGGGCTTGAGCTCGGCTCGAAAAGCTCAAGTTAGGCTCGAGCTTGGTTTGATAGCTTGACAAGCCTTAATCATCAAAGCTTGAGCTTGGCTTAAATAATATTCGAATAAGGCTCGAGCTCGGCTCAAAAAGCTCGAATTTATTCATAAATGTTGTATTCGATATTCAAACTTATCAATAAAGTCAATAAAATACGTGATGGACTCAAGAGTAAAGAATTTATACAAACATTTGAGCATTAGGGTTTAAATATCCTTCTACGATAAATATTTAACTATTATACCAATATTCACATTAGATTTTACGTTGTTTATATAAATATGTATAACAAAAATATTTATGTAGATGAAAGCTTGAAAAGCTCGAGCTCGAGCTATTAAAAGCTTGAACTTGGCTCGTTATGTGTTTCGAGCTTGTTTATTGGACTTGGGCTTGGGCTTGGGCTCGAGCTCGATAAAAGCTCGGCTCGATCGAGTCAAGCTCAAGCTCGAGCTCGAGTTGCTTAATAAAAACATGGCTTGATTGTAGCCCTAAGCACGTGTTCCAACCACCCAATGCAACGGCAAGCATCCTTAATACACCTCATAGTTTGTAACGAAACAGGGCCTTAATCCTAGGCAACTAAGGAATGCTAATGGCCCAACAAATAGCTCATGCACCAAAATGACGCACATTAACACAAAATGCCCTCACTTAATGCTAAACGACTTAATTTATGGCAAAACGATGTCGCACGCCTAATGTGTAATAGGATAATGACACATTAAATTTTAATGTTAAAATGGATGTTACAAACTTACAATAATACAAATTTATAGTTGTAAACTTTATACTAAACATTCAATTTTTATGAAGTTCAAATGAATATAATCATGGATATCTATATTTGTATTAATATATTTTACAAAAATTTAAACACACAATTATTCTTTTAGAACTATTAAACCGGTAAATCATTAAATATCGATTATCATTGCATACCGCTTAAAGATCATGAAAAAAAAATGTATATTTGGTATCGTCAATGTTTTGGACGGGTACCATGCTTAGTAGATAATAGATTAATGTCAGATAACCTGTGGTGGATTTAGTTTGTTTAAGCGGATTAAAATGAATTTGTTATTGTTGAATTAAGTTAATAGAAGTCTTTTGTGTAAGTCAACATTATCTTATGTTCTATATAATTTGTTATTGTTGAATCAAGTCAAATTATATTCTTCTTCAAACTTTAATAAAACTCAGTTTATAAGCTTTGTTTTAAGCCTCCATCCCTTATTCCCTATCACACGTGATCACAATCTATGAATCACACATTCACACGTGATTTGAATCTTTGAACCATTCATTTTTCATAGTCAAGATCCTCAAAAAACAAGGGCCAAAAAAGAACAAATTACTTGATCTTGGTCCTCCATTTCATCCACATCCAATGGTTAGCATCCATCCCTTCAAACATATATAATTTACAAAAAATACCCACCTACATCTCATTTAATTTTTTTTTTCTCTCCTCAAAAAACACACACTGGAAAATCATATCCACTCGCCGGAACCCTAACAACCATCGATCTGAACAAAGATATAACCGTCGATCTGAACAAAGATATAACCGGGATTAAAACTCTCTAAATCTCCGTATTTCATTAAATATAACCGTCGATCGCCGGAAATGGATGAAGAAGAAGTAAATAAACTGAACGATCTGAACAAAGATATTATTGAAGAAGTTACAAGTAAAATCTCATGTGATGCGGTTATGGAAAAAGTTGCAGATCTAGATACGGTTATGGAAGAAGTTACAGGTAAAATCTCATGTGATTCTGCTGTCAAATTGTTTTGTTATGAATAATGAATCACATGAGATTTGTATTGTTCTAAAAATGTGTTGAATTTGTTTGATACTAGTGAATCACCTGAGATTCAAGTGGAATCACATGATTTTGATTTGTATTATTCTAAAATTGTGTTGTATTTCTTTGATACTAGTGAATCACATGAGATTTTTGTGGAATCTCATGAGATTCAGAGTTAATCACATGAGATCTTGTCTGATCTCATGTGATTCACTTTGAATCTCATGAGATTCAGAGTTAATCACATGAGATCATGTCTGATCTCATGTGATTCACTTTGAATCTCATGTGATTCAAACATTAACCTCTCAAAAATCTAATGTGATTCAGTGGTTATATTATCATAAATCTATTGTGATTCTGTTTTTTTATACACATAATGCATGAGAACACTAAGAGCAACTTTATACGAGTACAATGAGACACCCGGTGTATCGATATATTAGGAGCCTTATGTAGAAGGAATTCCTATACCAGTTAAAGGGACCTACTATGATATAATAGATGAAGCTTTAGATATGTATACGAAATACGCTGAAATGGCTGGTTTTGAAATTAAAAAAGGAGGGCAAAGGTTGACAAAATCAGGAGCGGTACAACATAAGTACATCTATTGTAACAAAGAAGGTGTTCCAAAAGGTATTAATGTTGACACTCTTGATCCCGAATATAATGGCAAACCAAAAAGGAATACAACAACTCATGTAATAGGTTGCAAAGCTCATATAAGATTAGTTAGGAATACTGTTAATGGAAGATATAAGTTATAGAAATTTCAACCCAAACACAATCACATGCTTATCCCAAAAGAATACAAACACTTTACAAAGAAATAAAGAAAGTTGAATCAATCAGAAAAAATGTTTGTTGTCAAAGCTGCAACAAATAAAATTGGTGCAACACGTGCACACAACTTGTTATGTAGCATGAAAGGCGGGTATGAATATGTTCATGGGACGATCGATGATTTTAAGAATCATCAAAGGGATGTTAATGTCTTTATAGGTGAAAGTGACGCACAAATGCTTATACACAAAATGGAAAACAGAAAAATGTATGTGCCGAACTTTACATTTTAGTATAGGGTAGAAAATAGTGAGTTGGTTGCCATGTTTTGGGCTGATGAAGTTGCCAAATGTAACTACAAAGAGTTTGGAGACATAGTATCTTTTGATGCAACCTTCAACAGCAACAAATAAGTGAATCATTGTGTTTGGATTTAATTTAGGCTTAGTTTAGGAATCTCATAAGATTCTACTTGAATCTCTTGAGATTCCACTTTAATCTCATGATATTCCACTTGAATCTCATGTGATTCTACTTGAATCTCAAGTGATTCTTCTGGAATCTCATGTGATTCTACTTGAATCTCAAGTGATTCTTCTGGAATCTCATGTAATTCTTCTGGAATCCCTTTGAATCTCTTGAGATTCCACTTTAATCTCATGAGATTCCACTTGAATCTCATGTGATTCTTTTGTTATCACAAGTACTAATAAAATGATTTTTATATAGGTACAACATGAAGTTTGTACCATTCATAGGCATTGATAATCACAGGAAGTGTGTCACATTAGGTTTGGGAATGCTTTTACATGAAGATATAAAATCTTACACGTGGCTCCTAAATGCATTCATGACAGCTTTCTCTCATGAACCAACAATGATTGTGACCGATCAAGATGGAGCCATGAAGAAAGCTATTGAAGCCATTTTTAAGAAAGCCAAACACAGACTTTGCATGTGGCATATCATGTAAAAAATTCCATCAAAGGTATTTTTTTTCACATAACTGTTAAACCTGAATCTTATGTGATTGAGTTTTGAATCACTGGATCTCATGTGATTCACTATGGATCTCATGTGATTAATGTTTGAATCACTATGGATCAGACAGGATCTCATGAGATTAATGTTTGAATCACATAAGATTCAAAGTGAATCACATAAGATCAGACAGGATCTCATGTGATTAACTCTGAATCTCATGTGATTCATCTTTGTATCTCCTTTGATTCAACTAATTACAATCTTTTATTCGAAAATAGATTTGTCAAGAAATATATGATGAAACAAATTTCAAAGAACGTTTTGATAAGATCGTTTGGAATATGTTCATTGAACCATTGAAGTTTGAAGAGAAATGGTCTGAATTGATTGAAGATTTTGGTTTGCAAAGTCACAAATGGTTAACAAAAATGTTTAATCTTTGAGAAATTTGGATTCCAGCTTATTATATTGACTCTCCATTATATGGATTGATGAGGACCACTTCAAGCTCTGAAAGTGAAAACTCGTTCTTCAAAATTTTCACAAGCCCTGGGGCAACACTTGTTAGTTTCATGATGTCATATGAATCAGCAATGGAAAGGCAAAGGTATAGACAAGAGGCATTAGACTTCAAAACAATTGAAGCAGCTCCAAAGTGTGAGACAAAGTTGGTAATTGAACTTCATGCAGCACACATATATACTAGGACGATATTTTTGCTTGTTCAAACAGAAATAAACGAAGGTTGTTGGAATTGTACGATACAAGATTTAAAAATAGATGAAGGTTGTGAAATTGTCATTATTAGAGACAAGAAGCCGAATGATAATAGATCACTTTTTTACAAAAAAAGGGAAAAGAACAAGAGAAGAATACTGAAATAGTGGGAGAAATAGCGAGAGACTATAAGGTAAGTCTTTATTTGTTTTTAATAAAACTTTAAATGAATCTCATGAAATTTCTATGAGATTGTAATTGAATCTCATAAGATTTCCATGAGATTGGTATTGAATCACATGAGATTTCCATGGAATCTCAGGTGATTCTGTGGAATCTCATGAGATTGGTATTGAATCACATGAGATTTCCATGGAATCTCATGTGAGTCTGTGGAATCTCATGTGATTTTGGTTGAATCTCATGAGATTTACATTGAATCACAGAAATCCCATGTGATTTCTGTAGAATCTCATGTGATTCATATTGAAAAATCACATGTCTATTTTCTAATCTGATGTAATTCTAATAACATTCTTATTACTTGTGTTTTTGTAAGAAAGGTATTATGAATTATAGAAGATGGTTCAGTGGTATGTTCTTGTAGAAATTTTCTCCGATACGGGTTTCTATGTCGACACATATTTTGTGTGTTCAAGAATCGTGATATTAATGTTATTCCAAAGCAATACATTTTGAGGCGTTGGACAAGGGATAAAATACCCCCCGACCTGAGAAGACAAAGAAACAGATATGGGGGGAAAATTTAACAATTGAAATACTTACAAATGAAGCAAATTTTTTGGTAGATGATAGTTTATTCTTGTTGAGCAAAGATGAAGGAAAGATGGGCGCTTATGTTGAAAAATTGAAAATACTCTTGGATGAAGTGAAAGTTGATATACCAAATCCCCCTATAAGAAATACAGGAGATGTGATTTGTGGTATTTTTTCAATAACAAAACCCAATCAAATTGCTGTGCAAAATCCAACAAAGGTTGTGAACAAAGGAGAATATTTGAAGAAAGGAGAACGTTTAAAGAGTGAAAGAGAAAAAGCACTTAAAGTTGGAAAGAAAAAATTAAGTGTTTGTGGCTTTTGTAAAGAGAAGACAAATGAACATACCAAAACAACTTGTCCACTGAATCCAAAGGCAAAAAAAGGAAGGCGACACCAGTTTTTGATGTTTGAACACTTTTTAGTTACTTGAATATTTCACGTACTTATAAGATCTTGTTCAGATACTTCTGGAATTATTCTTGTTTCATATTTGAATTCTTTTAGTTACTTAAATATTTGAATAAATCATGTATTTCACCAAAAGTATAATTGTAGTTAGACGTGTGATTCACTATGGATCTCATCTGATTCACTCTGAATCTCATGAGATTCAATTTGAATCTCATGAGATTCACTCTGAATCACATAAGATTCAGAGTGAATCACTATGGATCACATCTGATTCACTTTGAATCTCATGAGATTCACTCTGAATCTCATGAGATTCACTCTGAATCTCATGTGATTCACTCTGAATCTTATGTGATTCATGTTTGAAGTCAGTCTAACAATTACTTAAATATTTGAATAATTGTTCCTTACTTGAATTCTATGTTTACTTGTATATTTGTTACTAAAACACAACAAAAAAATTAATAAAAACTTGAACCAATGTGATTCAAGCTGAATATCTGGTGATTCCAGATGAATCTCTTGTGATTCTTCGTATCAATCACATGCGATTCTCTATGAATCTTATGTGATTGTTTTCAATCCTTTGTGATTCAGTACATATCTCTTGAGATAGGAACTGCTATAACTAAATAAAAAACAACATAAAATGATAGATTCCAAAAAATTGAACTAAACTGATATTACTATATCCACTAGTTAAAAAGTTCTACCATTCTCAGACTACTCCAGATTAGTTCTACCATAATCAGACTACTGAAACACAACAAAAGAAACAGAGTTACTACAACACAACAAAAGTTCTATCATAATCAAACTACCGATACTGCAACACAAGTTAGATGCAATCACGTTCCTCCCTTTTCTTGAATGCATCAACGATTATCGCCATCTTTTCAACAGGATCTGTTTTGTCAAACTCCATTGCTAGTTCAAACATCTTCTCGGCATGCACATTGATCTCATGTAATAATATCTTCATGGCGAACTTAAATCTTAGTCGCCTCAGCATATCACGCTATAACTGCGACTCCACGGGAAGCCTACAATCCAAATTTGAAGCAGGTCCACCATCAAAAGTTTCCATATGGAGCATGGTGAAAATTCCATAATCATGAAAATTCTCCTTAGTCTTCCACTTCAGTTTTGGGATTGTTTGCTTCACTCTAGAAACTTGAGTATGCCTAATGTGACCATACTGCTTCAAGTGCCGAGCAAACAACTTTTTCTACACCAAAAAGAAAAATAAATGTGATATTGTGATATTGGCAAATCAAATGTGATATTGTGTGAAAAAGAATTAAATGGAGATGATAAAATACTTACAAGAAGATCACAAACTTCTTTATATTTTAAATCATATGTTCCTGGACTTTTATCAAGTATAGTCATCGCGGTTGTTTTGGTAAGACTGAAGACAACCACATAAAAATGCTCGGACTTGCAAATTGGAAAAAACACATGTTTTAAATAAAACAAAGAACTTAATATAATAATCAAAGTGAATCAGAGTGAATCTCATGAGATTAAGAGTGAATCTCATGAGATTCAGAGTGAATCACATGAGATTCAGAGTGAATCTCATGAGATTAAGAGTGAATCTCATGAGATTCAGTGAATCAGATGTGATTCCAAACAAAAATCACCCTGAATCATCACAAAAAATAATCAAAGGATAATCAGATGTAAAAAAAATTACCAAGTCAATGCCTCCAAGAGCCAAACCACCTTTGTTGCCTTTAAACTGAGCGTTAACTTGGTTAGAAAAGATTTCCCATTTAGCATCAAAAGAAGCCAAGGTTCCATCAAATATTGATTTTGATTGTATTGTATATCATATTAAGTATCATCAAAAAACAAAATACTTGTATAAAAATTTATAAATTTATAACACTTACAATACAACCGGTTGGAAAAAAGTGCTTTGATTTTGATTCAGCAGCTCAAAAACTCTTCATGATTAAGAACTGAACCCCAGCAGTCGATTACATTCGCATCAAGCCATAAACCAGGTGCTAAAGTTTCCAAATTCAAACGAACTCCATATATAATGAACTTCCCAAAATGTGCTTCAAAAACATTCTTGCCATGTGAAAAACAAGTACAGTGTAAATATATAAAAAAGACTTGGCTTAAAATAACAAATACTAGACAAAAATCTCATGTGATTCAGAATCAATGAATCACATGAGATTCAGAATCAATGAATCTCATATGACTCAAATGATTTGAATCACATGAGGTTCAAAGTGAATCACATGAGATTCAGAGTGAATCACACGAGATTCAGAGTAAATCACATGAGATTCAGAGTGAATCTCATGTGATTTACTCTGAATCACCCTGAATCATCACAAAAAAATAATAAAAAATATGATTAACTTACATCTTGTTACCCTGCATAGCAAACAAGCTGTTCCCAAGAATAAATTCCAGCCTTGTAATTTTGGGAACAACGTTTGTTTTCTTGTTCATATAGGGCGATAAGAGGTAAGAAGAAGGTTTCACATCTCTTTTTTTGGGACTGGGACTTGCTTTTTGGGTAGGCAATTTCTCAGGAGTAATCTCTTGATTCATTGCTTCCAGTGTCGCCGAATTATCACCAAATAAATCACCCTGAAAAAAAAGAATATTAAAAATAAATAAATTTTACGAAATAGGCAAAAAATTATACAGTAAGAATATTATGTATAAGTACTCAGCAGTTATAGAATCAATCACCTCCCTAACTAAATTCACATTTTTATCTAACCATTGTGTAAAATTCTCGGGTGTACTCATGATTTCACATTCTTCAACTTGATTTCCTTCAACAACGGTTCTTGTTCAGTTGTATTTCCTTCAACCTTTATCTTTTTCAGCTGGACCCCTATCATGCCAAAATCCTTCATAAACCGATGTTGCTAAAACCAAAAACATCGGATTGCTCCCATTTGGATATTTATCACCCTTCATTCAACAATCCTTCTTCATCCCCATTTCCATCACTTCATTCGCCATCATTATCCCTCATTTACCATCATCATCATCCATATTTCTTCATCATCAATCTTCTCCAACTTTATCCTATTTCCATCATCTTTTCATGTTATCGGATCTTTAAATGATTGAATACTTTTCATGAAGAGCTACAAACTTCCCATTACCAGGACACTTTAAAATCGGCTTTACTGCATATAATCTTCAAGCTTTAACTCTTCGACAACAAATTAAAGAAAGCTTTTCTTCTGCTTTTTTAAGAGATACCTGTATTTTAAAAAGTAATCAGGTAGTTAGACGGAGATCAGACAGATCTCATGTGATTCACATATGTTATCACATTGAGGATCTAGACAGGTTCTCATGAGATTAATGTATTTGATTCACATGAGATCAGACAGGATCTCATGAGATTAATGTTTGAATCACATGAGATTCAAAGTGAATCACATGAGATCAGACAGGATCTCATGTGATTAACTCTGAATCTCATGTGATTCATGTTTGAAGACAGTCTAACCACATACCTCTTTCTTGGAAGTTTCCGAAAAACCAAAAAACACTTTCAGAGTCTTCACCTTAGCTTGTTTCAATTTATCTATGATAGATCCTAAAGCCCGCCCCACATGATCTTATGTTCTAACTCCTGCATTTGTTTCATTAGTATGATGACAATTTTGCTAGCTGGGGGTGTGCGAACAACCTGGGGGGGGGAACTTGTCGCACTTGTTGAATCTAAATATAAAAGCTGATAAGAAAAGAAAAAAACAAAAATTAGCTTAATTTAGACATGAGATCAGACATGAGACTTTATATTAAAAATCGCATGAGATCCTGTCAGATCTCATGAGATTCATGACTGAATCTCATGCGATTCATGTTTGAATCTCATGAGATCAGACAGGATCTCATGAGATTAATGATTGAATCACATGAGATTCAAAGTGAATCACATGAGATCAGACAGGATCTCATGGTGTTTAACTTTGAATCTCTAGTGACTTCATGTTTTTGAGGCAGGTAAAATTCTTTTAACTGGATATGTAGAAAACTTACAATAAGGAATGTTATGGGACCAAGTAATGATTAGTTCAGCCCGGGAGTTTTACTGTTTGAATGACTGTACATTAAATGTACCCTCACCAGTCAATAAATAGAAATCACAGAGTCTTTATGAAGGCGTCAGACCACATCTAAGTAGATTTGACCCTTCAACCCATCAGCCTTACCCATCGTATTCGTAAACAAAGAAGTAAATTAATCTTTGAAAAGAAAGATCGATTTCTTTTGCAACATTCAATTTTACGAGCAATATCATTAACACGTACTTTCTTCAAATCTAGAGGATAAAATTGAACAGCCAAATTCCTTACAAACTATGGTAAAGTTCTCCTTTCATCCAAAAAATAAGGAATAACCTCCAAAGGAACTACTAAACATATCATGAATTTTGGACGGCGGTTACCTTTTTTATCGATCGTATCGAAACTAACTATGTAATAATTTGAATTTGGACACAGCAAACCATCCCAACTTCGATGGGAGAGGATCTATAGAAACATTATGCAATGAACTAAAGCCTATATCCGTCAAAAATCCCAAAATATCAGCTCTTGAGTTTTTGTTGGCAGAAGAAAATAGGGAAGACGGAGTTGTCCTGGCATGAAAAGAAGGTAAGAACTCAAAGATTTTACTCTTCTATGTGCAGCTTCTTTTTTTTTTTTTTCGGGGTCGGCTACTTCTCTTTCTACTTTCCTTTTCTTCAGGACTACTCTCCTCGTCAGATTCATTCTTTCATTAAACCTCTTCTTTTCTATTTTTCCTTACCCTTATAGGGAACTCTCCTCATAGATTCTTCTTTCTCGAACCTTCCTTATCAATTTTTTTCTTACCTTTTTTGGGGACACTCTCTTATCAGATTCTTATTTCTTGACTTCTTTTCTATATTTACTAATCAGTCGCGTAATTCTTTTTGTATAAGCTCCGAAGAATCTGAACAACTCCTCTTTATCTTCAAACAAGCTATCTTCGACTTCTTTTGCTTTCGATAGCTTTGTATTCAGATAGAATAATCAAAAACTTCAGTCTCAAGCTCGGGAATCAGATACATCTTTTCGACCTTACCTTTCATTTCTTTTTTTATCATATTCCTTTGATAAAATCATTTTCCTTTTTAACTTAACCTTAGCTTTAAATTCGTGCTTTTCTTTTTTGCTTCGCAACCTTAAAACTGGATTTCTGATGAAACGAACCTTTACTTCTGGATTAGGCTTAAACTTTTCCTTTAACAACATCCGGCGGTTGTTCTTTGTCTTGGCATTATATTTACAACATACAAGTTTCTTCCCTTCCCTGCGGCTTATTCTTCAATGCATCCGACGCCTTATCTATAACACATAATGTTTCGACATTGAGTTAGAAATGAGATCAGACAGGAGACTTTATATTAAAAATCACATGAGATCAGACAAGATCTCATGTGATTCACTATGAATCACATGAGATCAGACAGGATCTCATGTGATTCACTATGAATCACATGAGATTAGACATGATCTATGAGAGTTAGAGAGATTCACATGAGATTCAGAGTGGAATTCACGTAAAGATTCTGAGTGAATTCTCCATGAGATTCCGGAGTGATATCACATGAGATTCAAATTTGAATTCATGAGATTAAAGAGTAGAATCTCCATTAGATTGCAGAAGTGTATCTGATGTGATTATATAGTGATCTCATTATTGTTTGATCACATGAGATTCAAAGTATTCACATGAGATCACACTGATCCTATGTGATTAGAGTGAATTTCATGTGATTCATGTTTGATGCTGTCTAACCATATCATGCTTCTACAGTAATGTTCTAACGCCTTTATTGCAATAACATACAACACATTCTCCTTACGCTTATCTGAACTTACCATTAAGGTTGTCCTTAACACCATCTACCTTGTGTCCGCAAACGACCACTTACGGGTTCTGCAACTACACTCGACGCCTCTACATTCCTTATTTACATAGGCACATTAAACTACTCTACCTTTCAAACGGAGCTTTACACTCTTATCTGAAAACCCCGTAACCCCCTTCGGGGCTATTATTATAAAAAACTTTGGATTATCCTTTCTCAACAAACACTCTTAATAGCCAACACAATCTGCGCTTCACATCAGCACAACAACCGGCTCAGTCTCCTTATCACTCTCCTTATCCTTAAAAAGCTCAGTCTTACGATTTTAACTTTAAACAATCAGCGCAACAACCCTCTTTTTCACTCGGCTCAAATACTCCACTACATTACATATAGCCGAGTGAAGTCGAGTGATTATCAGGATAGGCACTCCACTCAGAATAATAATCAAGCATGTTAATCTCTTTACATTAAATCATACGCCCTTATAATTATAAACATATTCAGAATAAGATAAGAGTGTTTCTCAATGATATATCAAGATCATTTAACTTTCAGCATTTAGATTTAGAAGCTCTTTTTTCAATAAACGTTTAACATAATGTTTGTTCTTAAAGATGCTACATAAAAAAACATTTAACATTAGCATTTAGTTTTTGCAAACAATTTATTAAACACACAATTATTGCTAAGCACTATTGCTTACTGCCATTGTTATCCGTGTAAAATAAAAAAAACCACTTGAGGGGGTGTTTTTTAAAGCTTACACGTGGGCTTATTATGAGCTTATATCTTTTCATTTTATGTTTCATAAACCCTATTTTTAGCTTATTTTGAAACTTATGAACTTATATATTTTTTTTATCTAATAACAAACTTATATAATACTCTCAGGTTTCAAAATAAGCCGGAAACATTAAGCTAAAAAATTATAAGCAGATACAGATAAGCTAACAACCGTCTTCTCCAACAATTTCATGAAAAACAAACTTACACGCGCAACACACATATGTATCGCATCATCTACTTATATATTTACTTGTCATTCGTTTAAAATGGAAGGTACAACTGCTAGCGGTGGTGTTCATTCGTTTTGTTTCTACTAGTTGTTTGTTGTTACTTGTTACTGACATCTGATAATTGCGCTTAGGAAACATAATAACAAACGGTGTTTGGCAAACGTTTTTGAAAAATATATAGTGTTTAGCAACGAGGGTTTAGCTTATGAATGTTGTTTAAACGATCCTATTTGATACGCAACTAAATTAAAAGATGTGTTTTTCTTTTACGTCATTTTACATTTTATTATTACACTTTCAAATACGTTATATGCAACAATATAAATGTACTATATCCCAATCTGATATGGAATTTGTGGATGACATTCTCTTCACAATATTGTCGACATATCTTTTTGGCCAATTATCGTATGAAAACTTTGACTAGCTACTATATTCCAAATGAAATGTATATGTCAAGATGATAAGGAATTTGTGGAAGCCATTCATTGCACAAGTTGCATGTGGATCACAAACTTTTAACATGCAAAAACTAAGGATAAAAAGCCAATCCTTATTCTTATAATTGTAAGTAAATTTCCAAAAAATGAAGTCACCACAAGCAGTAATTTACTTATCAACTTCCTCTCCTATTTCTTTTCTCATTTACGGTCTTGTGTTAACATGTCTTACTTCCGCCACCGTCTCTGCTTCCTATGGCAGTAATGAGACTGATTATCACTCGTTGTTGTCATTCAAGTCGACGATCACCCATGATCCGGACAAAGTTCTAACCTCGTGGAATGATTCCTTTCATTTCTGTGAATGGAGTGGTATTTTATGTGGAAAGCGGCACAAACGAGTGACTGTATTAATACTAGAATCACAAGGCTCGAAGGCTCGTTGTCTCCTCATGTAGGAAACCTCAGCTTCCTTCGCACGCTTTCTATCAGGAACAACCACTACAACAATATAAGCGTTTAGGGTCGATAGTTTCTACCCTAAATCACAAAGAACGTCGACCCAAAGCACTTAGGGTCGACAATTTCGACCCTAAGAATTCGATCCAAAAATCTCGACCCAAAAATCTTTGGGTCGACAACACCCTTTGAAATCTGGGTCGACAAGTAGGGACCACAACATTTCAACCAAAAAGTTTGACTAACTTTAGGGTCGACATCCTTTTGTAAATTTGGGTCGACATTGTCGACCCTACCCTTTTTTATTTATTAAAATCATTTTAATAGAAAAAAACACTTAATATTTAAAAGATTAGGGTCGACATATACCTTGTAACTTAGGGTCGACATGTCGACCCTAAACTTTTACTGTATTGACAATGTTTATTTGATTTTCCACGTCGGTATATACCTATGTTTAGGGTCGACAATGTCGACCCTAATGTGTTCCTGGGCAAAGATTTTTTCCGGAAAAAAATCTACATTTCAACAAATCCAGAATTCGGCAAATCCACAATACGATACAATAACAAATCACTAAACGTTACAATACCACAAATCCACAATACGATAAATTACCACATGTTACAATACAATTCAACAAATCCACTTTTACAATACTACTAAACGTCACAATTCCATTCAACAAAATCCACGCCACGATAAAATACTAAATCCATGTTTCACAAACGTAACAAGTCTAAAAGTTATTACACATACTAAGATACTACATAAAAACGCCTACTCGTCTTCGTCCGAATAGTCATCATCACCACCCGATTGTTGCTCGCCCTCCTCCTCCTCCTCCCCTGACGAGGACTCGTTATTGTTTTCACGAGCCAAATATTGAGCCAATTGTTCATAGTTCCGCAAATCGTTCATATGGGGATTCGTTTGAAAGATGTAACGGGGACGTTCGGCTTGAGAATTAGAACTAGAGGCGACCAATGAGTGGAGTTGATAACTGGACGATAACAGTTGTTGAAGTTATTATTGGTGACGGAAGTGAGAGGAAATGGGCCGGTATAGGGAGGTTGGAGTGGTTGGAGTGGGCCGGTATAAGGAGGTTGGAGTGGTTGATTAAAGGGAAAGGGAGGTAGGAGTAAGTGAGCCCAATTAGGGGTGAGTTGGGGCATAGGACCGGGTGGGGGTGGGGGTACAAGACTAAAAGTAGGAGGGTTAAATGGACGAGCACTATTTGGGGAGTTATAGTGCATAAAAAACTGACCTAGGGCGGCATTATTCGCCTCAGAATTTTGTTGCGCCACATTAGTCCGTTGGTCCGCCGCGTCAGCCTTTAACGAAGCCAAATAAGCCCGTGCCTGCGCCTCCTCAGCTTGCTTCTTGTATAACTCTTTCTCTTGCTCTTGTTGCCTGAACATCTGCGTGATCTGATCCCGAGTCATAATATCTCCAAATGCACGATTTGCGCGCCTAATAGAAGTTGAGCCACCACCCGGTAACTTCCTGCCCATGCCCGACATATTCTGGCGGTTGTCACTCAGAACGATTTCATCCAATATTTCTTGATCGGTCTTGAACGGGATGAGGCCGGCTTTAATATTATCTTTCATGGCCTTCATATCCAACTGTGAAAGAAAAAGAAAAAAAAGTTAAAAACAAATAAAATAAGTTATTAAAGCATGTAAAGAGTTAAATTACTTACATATCTCTGCTCGTTTTTTACCGTTACATGGGTGATTCATCTTACCTTTTTCCTTAGACTGTCCAGTAGCATGCCAAGTCATCCACTTTGCTATGTGTTTTGTGTTGAACATACGTTGTAGTCTAGGTGTTAACGGAAAGTAACGCACGATCTTTTTTGCAACTAACTTCCCGGTCTTTGTCTTCTTTTTGTATCTACTCTCTTTGCAGATTGGACAATTAGGCATCTTTTTGTTTTCCTCTGATCCCCAAAATAAAAAACAATCATTTATACAAGCATGGATCGATTCGTATCCTAACCCGATCTTTTTGTATGTCTTCTTGATTTCATAGTATGACGATGGGAAATTGTATCCTTTACTAGGGGAACATGCCTTTTGGAGAAGAGCTAGAATCTTGTTAAACCCGGCATCACTTATTTTATGTAAAACCTTGATGTGCGAAATCTCTGATGTAAATTCCAATGTAGTCATATCACAACCCGGGTACAACTTTTGGGTGGACCTAGAAAGTAACTCTTCAAACTCGTTATTAGGACCCGTTGTTTGGGCTGGTTGAGGACCAGTTGTTTGAGTTGGTGGAGTTGGGACATTATTTGCAGAAATATCTTCGAAGAACGCATCCATGTCAATGTGTTCAGGTGAATGTAGTACTGGTGGAGGTAGCGGAAGAATCGGTTCACTGTGATATTTCCAAGTGGTATAATGTTGGTCAAACTCGTATCTAGATATGTGTACCTCAAGAGTTTTGAGGGTAACCAAATTATCACAGTTACAACAGCGACTACATGGGCAACGGATCTTTCGTGTGATGGGGTGCAACAATGGCTCACAATGCGCGATGAATGCAAAAAGACCATCTAAAAATGCATTGGAATTACGACTGGATATAGTGGTCCAACTCGTATCAATTATCATAACTGCGTTGCAAATAAACATATTCATATAAATGATTTTTATTTTTTTATACCAAAAGGTCATTAACAAAACTATGAATCAAAAAGGTCATACTAACCAAATGAATATGAACTGTTTTGTTTACCTAGTGCAACTATGGAAGGCAATCTTAACCCACTCTTTGAATATTTCGTCTCATATATGAATGCGTATAACTGATTTACTATTTGAAAAAAATTTGGCAGCATTTCCCCTCAACTCCCCAAATATGTGTTTAAAGACATATTCGTAGGAGTAAAGGAGAAACACTGTCGAAATCATCTCAAATAGTAAACCAATTATACGCATTCATATCCTAAATGAGACAAAACATTCAAAAAGCAGTCCCAAACAGGGGACTTTCCGAAATTAATTTCTAATAAATTAATTTCGGACGGGTTTTCTATAGGTTGATTAACTTCGGACGGGGATTTTCCGAAATTAATCACTAAAATCCTAAAAAATTCCTAAACACATATCAATCACTTTTCAACATATAATCATATAAGGGGGTGTTTGTTTCGGCTTATACGTGGGCTTATGAGCTTATATGATTTCGGATTATATATCATAAGCACCAATTTTCCGAAATCAAAAAAGCCAGAAAATTGGGGCTTATGAAAATATAAGCCGAAATCAAATATGCTCATAAGCTCACATTTAAGCCCACTGCCCACATATAAGCTGAATCATACCTTGACTCGGGTCAGCTCGTTCTCGGCTCGTTGATTGCGGTTGACTTCGGCTGTGACTTGGTCGCGGCTGTGACTTGGTCTAACAATAACAATAACAAACTTCATAACATAATCAAAAAAAATATGAAACCTTATTAACCAAAAAAAAAACAAACCTTTATATATCAAAATCAATCAATGGGCTTAAGAATTATCATTTAGAGGATTGAAGAAATAAGAATTAAATTTATAGAGGAGGAGGAGGAAGGCTGCGGTGGTTGGTGGCTGCGGTGGTGGGTGGCTGCGGTCGTGGTTCGTGCTCGTGTGCGATGTGTGGTGGGTGACGGTGAATGTGGTGGATGCGGTTATGTGGTGGTGAGTGGTTAAAATCGAGCAAATTAACAGCCAAAATGGAGCAAAAATCGTCTTGGTGTGTGTTTTTTTTTTTTTTTATGGTGGTGGTGGTGTTTAATTTGCTGCAAAAATCGCCAAGAAGAAGAGGTATATATGTGGGTTTTAATTTTTTCGTTTTTGTTAAAGGAGTAGATGAACCAAATCTGTTTTTTGGTACAATTAGGGTCGACATTATGTTTGATACTTTGGGTCGACAATGTCGACCCTAATTGAATTTTATTGGATAACAAATAGGTCGCATGTCCTATGATACCTTTGGGTCGAACAATGTCGACCCCTAATTTTTTTTTGATATAAAAAAATTTATATGCTCTAAAATCTTTTGTCTTTTTGCTAGTTTTGGGTCGACAATGTCGACCCTAAATTTGGTGAAATTTGGTGAAAATTATGGCAGGGTGGTTTAAATTTGGTGTATATTTTCGTAAATATGGGGGCAAATTTAGGGTCGACATGTCTATGCAATTTTGGGTCGACAATGTCGACCCTAAACTTTTTTATATAAAACCTTTATTCCACCTACAAACCTTTTATGAAAAATCTTTTTTTATATTATAAATAATTAAAATTAATATTAAAAATGAATAATAAATAATTTAATTAATATTAAATAAATTAAAAATCATTTAAAATAGTTATAAATTATTTAAATAAATTTAAAATCATTTAAAATAATTAAAAATCATTTAAAATAGTTATAAATAGTTAAACGGATGAATCGATATAGTATCGTGATACATGAGATGTTGAACGGATGAGTCGAGATGGTACCGTTTCACATGAAATGTTAAACGGATGAGTCGATATAGTATCGTGATACATGAGATGTTAAACGGATGAGTCGATATGGTACCGTTTCACATGAAATGTTAAACGGATGAGTCGAGATGGTATCCTTATACCTGAGATGTTGAACGGATGAGTCGAGATGGTACCGTTTCACATGAAATGTTAAACGGATGAGTCGATATAGTATCGTGACACATGAAATGTTAAACGGATGAGTCGATATAGTATCGTTACACATGAAATGTTAAACGGATTAGTCGATATAGTATCGTGATACATGAGATGTTAAACGGATGAGTCGATATGGTACCGTTTCACATGAAATGTTAAACGGATGAGTCGAGATGGTATCCTTATACCTGAGATGTTAAACGGATGAGTCGATATAGTATCGTGATACATGAGATGTTGAACGGATGAGTCGAGATGGTACCGTTTCACATGAAATGTTAAACGGATGAGTCGATATAGTATCGTGATACATGAAATGTTAAACGGATGAGTCGAGATGGTATCCTTAGACCTGAGATGTTAAACGGATGAGTCGATATAGTATCGTGACACATGAAATGTTAAACGGATTAGTCGATATAGTATCGTGATACATGAGATGTTAAACGGATGAGTCGATATGGTACCGTTTCACATGAAATGTTAAACGGATGAGTCGAGATGGTATCCTTATACCTGAGATGTTAAACGGATGAGTCGATATAGTATCGTGATACATGAGATGTTGAACGGATGAGTCGAGATGGTACCGTTTCACATGAAATGTTAAACGGATGAGTCGATATAGTATCGTTACACATGAAATGTTAAACGGATGAGTCGATATGGTACCGTTTCACATGAAATGTTAAACGGATGAGTCGAGATGGTATCCTTAGACCTGAGATGTTAAACGGATGAGTCGATATAGTATCATGACACATGAAATGTTAAACGGATGAGTCGATGGCTATTTGGTTAATTGTAGGGATGTACACTTCTGAAAACTTTATTATGGTTTAACACAGTTCGATTTATTCCCGCCAAAAACTTTCGACCGCCAATTACTCCCGCCAAAAACTTCCGCCAATTACTCCCGCCAAAAACTTTTACCAAAAACCCCCGCCAAAAACTCCCGCCAATTAGTCCCTCCAAAATATCTTTCATACCTTAAAAGCAGATACTCTCACAATCACAAACATATCACACACTCTTACCATAAAAAAAATGGTTATGATGGTGCCATATGAAGCTTTTGCGTGTCGGTGTGAAAGAGGAGATGTAATTCTTTGACAAGCGTATACAACTGAGAATTACGGTAAACTATACTATGCATGTCCAAAATCAAAGGTGATCAATCAAATGTTTTTTATATGTGTAATAAATATATATTATGGTTAGTTGTTTTATGAACTGATTTCTTTACTATTTAACAGCCTCCGAAACATTTTGGATGTGGATTTTTTTATGGAAAGAGGACCGACTTCGTGACTTAATGAGTTCTCCTGGAGCTCCATCTGCAGGACCTTCAACACCTTCAAGGTATTCTTCAGTACCTTCAACACCTCCAAGCTATTCTTCGGGACCTTCAACACCTCAAATCTATTCTCCCGGATCTTCAAGAAACGCAGAGTGCTCAAACTGCAAGCAATTACGTGGAAGGATAAGTGTACTCAAGGAAACAATAAAGATGAATATGCATCCAGAACAACACACACTCAATTCGGGTGCACTACTTCACGAAGTTCTCAATGAAATGGAAAAACTTGATTTGGAGCAGTTTGTCATTTGCAATGTAATTCGTATGTTTTATTGTATTTCAAGACTTTGTTTAATCGATATGTAATGCAATTCGTACGCTTTACTTAATTACATTTTACCGTCGCATGTTCTTCTTTTTCTAGTAGTGTTTGTTAAAATATATATAAGGTTTTTTTAAATGAAATTTAGGGTTGACAATGTCGACCCCAATATTTTAGCGGGATATATTAAATACTGGCGGGCTCATTAAAATGGGATTAAATTTTGGTTAAAAAATTAGGGTCGACATTGTCGACCCTAAATTCTTTAATAAATTGTTTTATATATTTATATATAATTTTAAATGCATTTTATATATTAGAAAATGTATAAAGTCATGGAAAAATATTAGGGTCGACAATGCCGACCCTAATTTTTGACCCAAAACAGTTTTGTTGACTAACCAGTTTTGTAGAATAAATGTGGTCCCATGCCCCAGTTAGGGTCGACATTGTCGATCCTAATTTCTCCTCGACCCAAAACACTCATTTTGTTGTAGTGTTCCTTGCAACATTCTTTGAACACGAAGCAACATTGTATGTGCATTCTTACATCTATGTACAACTACATACTCATCCATTAGTAACCCTATCAGCATTATATGTATTGCTTGAACATCTTTCTCAACCTGCTTTGTCTCAGCTTCATTGAGATCCTTATTAGTTTGAATTATGGTTGTCTAAGGTAGTGGAGGTGTGTGAGTTGGATCACCAGGTGTTTTGATTGTTCGGCATTTGTAAGGACCGTGGAGAATAGAGTGAACAAGTAATTTCCCCGTTTCCTTTGCTCTTACCATTTCGAATCAGACGAACCATCCATTGTACATATTTCTTATTTGACAGCATTGGAGGATAATTTTCTGAATCAATAACAAATACATGTCGTGTAGTAGTCATTGTAATCAACTGCTTTGAAATATATAAATATATGTATATAATCACCTCACTGGTAGTCTTCCTTCAGAAATTGGTAATCAGCTCCCAAATCTTGAGTACCTTCAGTTAAGGGATAACGAACTGACCGGAGTTCTTCCACCTTCTATTTCTAATTGTTCTAAATTAGGATACCTTGAAATGGCTAACAACAAATTTAGTGGGAAGTTGACAATCGATTTTTCAAAACTAAGAGATATTGATACAATTAGATTACAGTATAACAACTTCCATGGACGTGGAGAAGCTGATGACATGAGGTTTATTGAGTCTTTACAAAACTGCACCAGATTAGTAGAGTTGGAACTTCAAAATTGCAACCTTACAGGAGTGCTTCCTGTGTCAATAGGTAATCTTTCTGATCAACTCAGCTCTCTAGGTTTAGGAGACAATCAATTATTTGGAAGCCTCCCTTCAAGTATAGGTAGTCTAGTTGGCTTGAACTTTTTAGTTTTAAGAGCTAATCGATTCAAAGGAAAAATCCCCACTACCATTGGTAAACTACAAAAGCTACAACGTCTTAGTCTACATAGCAATCAGTTTTCAGGGCGTATCCCTGATGCCATTGGGAACTTATCATTGTTAAATGTAGTTTATTTATATTCCAACAAATTAGAAGGCCATATTCCATCAAGCCTTGGGAATTGTAAAAACCTTAACGGGTTACACCTTAGATACAATAGACTCAGCGGAAAAATACCCAAACAACTTCTTCAACTTTCATCACTAACTTCCTTTTTGGATATTTCTCATAACAGCTTGTCTGGTTCAATTCCGTTAGATATTAAAGACCTCAAGATGTTGAGCTATCTCGATTTATCTTATAATAATTTATCAGGCACCATTCCTAGTAGCCTTGGTGAGTGCATCAGCCTCACAGAGTTATACCTTAATGGCAACATATTTGAAGGCATATTACCATCTTCATTAAGTTCCTTGAGAGGATTGGAGGCACTCGATATTTCTCAAAATAATTTATCAGGCAATATACCCCAATTCTTAGACAAATGGAATTCCTTAGTATTTTTTAACCTATCCTTTAATGATTTTGAGGGTGAAGTACCGGTTGTAGGAGTGTTTGCCAATGCAAGTTTATTTTCGGTTTTGGGGAACAATAGGCTTTGTGGTGGCAAGGTTACACTTGAGATCTTGAGTACCTTCAGTTAAGGGATAACGAACTGACCGGAGTTCTTCCACCTTCTATTTCTAATTGTTCTAAATTAGGATACCTTGCTCATCGTATTATGTTGTGTGTATCTTTTGTGTAAGAAGAAATGCAAGAGTGATCCATCTCAATCTTCAGGGAATGAAAATGAAAGGTTCTTGAAAGTTTCATACAATCAGCTTCTCAAGGCTACTGATGGGTTCTCAAAAACAAATTTGACTGGCGAGGGTGGGTTCAGCTCTGTTTATAAAGGAATCCTCGATTCTAATGATGATAAATTCGTTGCTGTCAAAGTTCTACATCTTCAAACTCGAGGAGCCCACAAAAGTTTTCTAGCAGAATGTGAAGCATGGCGGAATATTCGACACCGTAATCTGTTGAAGATTATAACTTCGTGTTCAAGTGTTGATTTTCAACGCAAAGATTTCAAAGCTTTGGTTTACGAGTTTATGCCCAATGGAAGTGTGCACGATTGGCTTCATTCAAGTACAAATACATCAAAACTCAACATTCTTCAAAGAATAAATATTCTCAGAGATGTTGCAGCCGCACTTGACTATCTTCACATTCGCTGTCAAACAACGATTGTTCACGGTGACTTGAAGCCTAGTAACATTCTACTTGACGATGATATGGTGGCTCATGTTGGAGACTTTGGTTTAACTCGAGTACTTGGTACAGACTTAAACCAAAACAACTCAACCGGGGTTAAAGGAACAATTGGTTATGCACCTCCAGGTAACTCTACTTTTATTCCATGATGCTTATATTTACTTACAGGTTACCGTTTGTAAATTAATTAGTTGTTTTTAATTTGTAGAGTATGGTATGGGGAGCGAGATGACAAGTCGTGGGGACGTCTACAGTTTTGGAATATTATTACTAGAATTGATGACCGGGAAAAAGCCGACAGACGACATGTTTAATGAAGGTCTTAGCATTCATAAATTTGCTTCCATGGCATTACCAGATCATGTAGTTGATGTTATTGATGGTGATGCAAGTGTGTTGCAAAGTAAGGAAGCGACTGCAAAGAAAGTGGAAGAATGCTTGGCGGCAACTATTAAGATCGGAGTATCTTACTCTGTGGATTCCCCACCCCAACGAATGAAAATTGACATTGTTGTCAATGAGTTGCAGAGTATTCTGGATGTGCTACAAAATATATAAGGTACTCGATCTGTTCTCTCTTTTTGTAGAATTTGATTTTACATAAGTTTGTCTATAAAGTATCACTAACATGGTTTTATTTTTGAACTCTTTCAGGTCTATCATCAAGCTTGTATGGTGAAGTTGAGAGTAACTGCGACAAGGAGCGGACATGTTTATGTGTTGTTTAATTCTCTTGTTTCTTTAGTGTAAGAGACATAAGAGTACGTTTACTTTCTTGGTGACGTATCATATGTGTCAAACATGTTTATGATTATGTGTGGTTTAATTTCCCTCAATCCAGTTTTTGGTGTTGAATTCTACTTATTTTTGAAGCAATAAAGGAACTGATATTAACATATTTACATTCAAGTTGATATTAATAGTTTCTTAAATTCGTAACGTTTACCAAATTTACGAGTATTTTTTGGGACCATAATGCTTTTACCAACACAAGAAACTTTTTGAAGCGTCAAAACACACTCATTGGACAGATGCAATGAATTGTGAAAAGGAAGCTTTACTTAGAAACTTGGGAGTTAACCGAGTTGCCTAAGGATAAAAAGTTATAGTTTCATGTTTTTGCCCCAAAGTTGACAAATGATTCTTGTGCAAGGATTGCTTGTTTGAGATAAGAAAGCAAAGAATACAAATTCGGGACTATCTAAACTTGATGAAAAATATGTAAAAGTGATGGGCTATTTGAACTTTTCCTTTATGCTCCTAAATAACTAATTTCATGTAGCTGACTAACCAAAGCAGTAAGCGATTTTGTAATACCAAAATTAGAATCAGTACAATGTCAGTACCTCCCAATATTTTCTATGCGAGATGAATTGTTGCAGGTATGCTTTTTGTTTGCAGCCATTCATTATGTGGATATGTGGAGCGGCCAGAAAAATAGCTCCATGGGGCTTGTTGCAGCTCTGTGAAATAAAGAAAAAATATTATATAAATTTCTTTTGGTATTCTCCATTAAAATTCTTTGATTTGGGAGGTTCTATGTACTGCGCACCGTTTTTTCTCCAAGTTACCTTTTATTTACCACTAATAAGTAAAACGAGTCGAAATATCACACGGGTCAAATTGGTAATTTTCCATTTTTTGGTAGTTGTGATTTAAGAGACAACAACTGATTTTAGCCCTTTTATTTCCGATACAAAGCCTTCATTTCCAGATGGGAGGATCGTGTTTACAAAACAAGCATAACCCAGAATGCTTTTAGAGGATGACTCGTCCATATACTTTTAAAGTAGTTGTTGAAGATGGCGAAGTTGATTTCAAAGAAGATGCAAAATTAGGACAACACATGAAAACGGGTGAAGCAGTAAGCGACTTTGCAAAGTCAAAATCACTATTAATTTGACTGTTGACTGTTGATCGTTGACTGTCAATAATATGTTAGTATATGTATTAGTATCGGGCCCGACCTATTAGGATAACATAGCTTAGTGTCTAAGCTAAATATATCTGATATATATCATTGTATTTCACTGTAATATTATTAAGTAATACAATGTTTCACTATTCTTTACATGGTATCACAACAAGGTTATCATAAATTAGAAAATTAGGGTTCTTGTGTGTTTGTACCAAGGGAGTACAATTAAAGGCATAAGATTAGGGGTGGTTTTATCACAAACCCTAAATTGTTTGACAACCATTTGCTTCAGCTATTTTTGTGGGAGGATTCCAGCTTTGTTTCAGCTTTGTTTCATCTTCTCATTTCAGTTTCATCCCGGTGAGATCAAGTTTATTTTAGACTTTTGTTATAGATTTAATATAAGTTGAATTTGGTGATTGTTAGCTTTCTTGTCTGAATTCAGTTTATCGTAGTGAGATTAAACTAAGTTTGAATTTGTGTTTTAGAGATCTGGTTCTACTAATGGGATTTAGCTATTTGATGGAATCAGTTTTGATATTTTTATGTGGATGATATGGGGATATGATATGGGGTTTCAGTTGTTACTGTGTTATTCAAATTTAGATATTTTTCTTAGACAACTTTTGTTCATTTGCTTATTGATGGATCGTATGATACGAGTTCGAGTTATAATGATCATCTCTTACTTGGCTTTGTTATTCGGGTATTACGTGAAGAAGAAACATAGAGGTTCATATGTGTACTTTGCTGAATCTGGCAATTGTCTATTCTCGTCAATTACTAAATGGGTTATTGATTCTGGTGCTTCAGATCACATGACTAGTAACTCACATATATTCAATAATTTTGATACGCATGGATCCTCGTCTCATGTTACAATTGTTGATGGGTCTATTTCACAAGTTCTTGGATCGGGCACTGTTAATTTAAGCCTCTCTATTTCATTATCTTCGGTGTTAAGCCTCCCTAAATTTTCATTTAATCTGTTATCAGTTAGTAGAATTATGAGCAATTTGCAATGTAGTGTTAAATTCTACCCTGAGTATTGTGTTTTTAAATATCTTAAGACAAAGAAGGTCATTGGTAGAGGGCGAAAATGTGATGGTCTTGTACGTGTTTCAACCAGAGGTTTCAAAATCCTTAGTTGGACTTAGCTCATCATCTCCATTTGAAGCACATTGTCATCCTGGCCACCCATCTCTTCAGAGTTTGAAGAAATTATGTCCTGAATATTCACATTTATCATCTTTAAGTTGTGATTCTTGTGAGTTTGCTAAACATCAACGTGTTCATTTAAGCCCTCAAGCAAATAAGCAGGCTGCATTCCTATTTGAGTTAGTTCATTTAGATGTTTGGGGCCCATGTCCTGTTACATCTAAATCTGTTTTCAAGTATTTTGTCACCTTTGTTGACGACTACTCCCATTTTACTTGGCTTTATCTAATGAATAACCGATCCAAAGTATTTACACACTTTTGCTCATTTGTTGCTGAAATAAAAACACAATTCCATATTACTGTTCAAACGTTACAAAGTGATAATGCGAAGGAATATTTTTCAGAGTCATTTCAGTCATATATGCTTCAGCATGGAATTCTTCATGAGTCATATTGTGTCTATGGACTAGCGTAAAACGAGGTTGCAGAACGCAAGAACCGCCATCTGCTTAAGGTAGCCTGTGCACTTTTGTTTCAAATGACGGTTCCTAAACCATTTTGGGCTGATGTTGTTTCAACGGCTTGTTTTTTGATAAACCGCATGCCCTCTGCTGTTCTTGGTGGAAATTACCCCTATTCTGTTTTATTCCCTACAAAACCTCTATTTCCTATCGATCCTAAAATATTTGGCAATACATGTTTTGTTCAGGTGACTCAACCTATCATCACCAAGTTGCATCCTAAGTCGCTTATGTGTGTTTTTCTTGGATACTCCCATATTCAGAAGGGGTATAGATGTTATTCTCCTCAACTTCATCGTTATCTTGTCTCGAGAGATGTCACTTTTCATGAAGATTTACCTTACTTTCCAGTTACTACTTATCATCAACAAGAGGAGAATGATGATCTGTTAGTTTATGTTTCTCCTACCCCGGTTGCAATAACTAAACAATCTACAGAACCTGGCGGTCCGCCCCTTAAATTATATAGTAGGCGACCTCGAATAACATCAGATCTCGTTTGTAAGCCATCATCCCAGCTAAAAGATACACCCATTGATTTACCAAATGATGCACCAACTAATGTATCTAATGATGTACCCACCCCCAGTGACGCATATAGTGATTCTAATGCACCTAGTGATGCGCTTGGTGGTTTTGATTCACCACCTGCTTCTCCTGGTGGTTTTGATGCACCTAGTGATGCTCTTGGTGGTTCTAATTCACCACCGACTTCTCCTGCACCTGAACTTGATATACCTATTGCCCTTCAGAAAGGTAAACATACTTGTACATATCCGGTTTCTTCATTTGAATCTTGTGCTGGGTTATCTCCCTCCTCTCGTGCCTTTGTTGCAAATTTAGACTCGATAGTAGTCCCGAAGACTGTTGGTGAAGCATTGGCCCATTCGGATGGCGTGTTGCTATGCTTTAGGAAATGAATGCTCTAGATCATAATGGTAATTGGGCTTTAGTAGATTTACCTGTTCATAAAAAGCCAATTGGTTGTAAATGGGTGTTTAGTGTTAAGATGAATCTCGATGGTTCAATTGCTTGATTTAAGGCCCGTTTAGTAGATAAGGGTTATGCACAAACTTATGACATAGATTACTCTGAGACTTTCTCACCGGTTGCAAAGATATCTTCTATGCAGTTGTTTATTTCTTTGGCTGCAACTTACGATTTGTCACTTCATCAACTAAATGTGAAGAATGCCTTCTTACATGGTGACTTACACGAAGAAGTATATATGGATCAACCTCCAGGGTTTGTTGCTCAGGGGGAATCTGGGAGAGTGTGTAAACTTAAAAAAGCTTTGTATGGCTTGAAACAATCTCCACGTGCTTGGTTTGGAAAATTTAGTAATGCGGTAATTAAGTTTGGATTACGAAGGAGTGTTTATGATCATTCTATTTTTTACTCATCATCAAATGCAGGTTTCATTTTGCTTGGGGTTTACGTCGATAATATAGTGATTACGGGTAGTGATAAAGTTGGGATAAAGAAACTAAAATAATTTTTTGGTACTTGCTTTCAAATGAAAGATCGCGGGTCACTAAAGTACTTCTTGGGAATTGAAGTGTCTCTTATTAGTAAGGGTATTTGCCTTTCTCAGAGGAAATACTGTTTAGATTTGCTTGATAATGCATGTCAAATTGAGGCAAAACCGTGTGATGAGCCTATGATACCAAAGTTGAAACTAAAATATGAAGATGGAAGATTGCTACAGAACCCTGAGAAATATAGGCGAGTAGTTGGGAAGTTAAACTACCTCATTATTACTCATCCTGATATTGCATTTTCGATTAGTGTTCTAAGTGAGTTCTGGCAGCTCCGAAAATGTCACGTTGGGATGTTGTTACTTTAATTCAAGGATATCTGAAGGGTACGCTGAGACTTGGTATCTTATATGCTAATCATGGGCACCACATAGCAGAAGGGTTCACATATACTGATTATGCTGGATGTCCTAATACTTCGCGTGCTACAACGGGATATTGTGTTTTTATTGAAGGCAACCTAGTCTCTTGGAAGAGTAAGAAACAAAATGTTGTGTCCCGATTGAGTTCAGAGGCTGAATATAGAGCTATGGCATAAACAACTTGTGAGCTTGTATAGTTGCGTAATTTACTTGGTGAGATTCGGTTTCCTCAATCTAAACCAATGAAGATGTGGTATGATAGGCAGCTATCTACATTGCTACGAATCCAGTGTTTCATGAAAGGACCAAGCATATAGAGGTTGATTCACTTCACTCATGAGAAGTTAGAAGATGAGACAATCACAACTCCTCATATTAGAACCGAAAGTTAATTAGCAGATGTCCTTACTAAAGCGCTTCCTAGAACTTGTGTTAATTCTATCTGTAACAAGCTGGGCATGATCAATATCTATGCTCCAGCTTAAGGGGGAATGTTAATTTGACTGTTGACTATTGACAGTTGACTTTGACTATTGACTGGTGACTGTCGATAATATGTTAGTATATGTATTAGTATCGGGCCCGACCTATTAGGTTAACATAGCTTAGTGTCTAAGCTAAATGTATCTTATATATATCCATGTATTTCACTGTAATATGATCAAGTAATACAATATTTCACTATTCTTTACAATCACTATCAGAACAACATTGATAACTCCCACTATTTTCTCTGCGAGATGATTTTTTGTACTTAACCAAGACGTTTGGCGGCAGTGAGTGTTGCCAAAAGAGTCACTTAAGAGATGGAAACAAAGTTTAGAGATTTGGTCGGTTATGCTATTCGTTTTGAAGACGTCACTCAGACTTAAAAACACTAACTTTATATTTGCAGAATACTATTAACTGTATGACGTTTAAAGTGTTCCATTATGCTGTTCTGTTTACAGTATATGACAGATGGTGTCCTTTTACGTGAAACATTGAAAGATGTAAATCTTTACAACTATAGGTAAGTTTTTCTGTAAACCTACTAACCAATGGGCATGTCGAGTAGGTAGGACTGGGCCCGTACCTGTTACCATCTCTTTACAAAAGACATGTACAAAGAAGAAATGCTTCAACCCATCTAGAAATCCAGAGGGCTATCATGAGGAATGTAGTTTTGCTTCTAAAGTCCACAAGTGGCAAAGATGCCGTTAATGGGTTAACGAAGTTTTGGCGATTGTATCTACGCTTTCCAAAAGACCGAGCATGCAAAAGAAATTGATGCTGCACATGCAAAGTTGTTCGTGCCTGAATCCAATCATTTGACATCTACAAACAGTGCATGATTAAGTAAATACGTTCGTTTATCATATAGTTATCACCAAAGTATTTTAGATTTATTTTATTATAAGTAGTTTAATAGTTAAAACAAACCAACCTCTCAAACCATGATATTTACATACTTTCTTAAAAACATAAAAATAAAAAAAGAATCTTCTCTTAACCCTGTATACCTTTGTTAGATTCTTTTCGAGCCTTCCCAAGCTATTTCCTTGGTGAATGATAACAACCCTCGAGTCTTGCCTTACTACACTATAATGGTTAGGTGCTCTGCCTAGGGAGTTGTAAAACTTCTTGTTGAAGTCTTACGAGACTCGCATCAAGTTTTTGACGCCGTTGCGTGGGGAATAGTTAGGTTTCTACCATTGTTTAGCTTAGGTCTACTCGCTTGATTCCTAACAAGTGAGATTTTATTTTCGATATATTAGCTTTCTCGTAGTCTATCTTTTCTTTGTGTTATTTGTTTCGTAAATCTTTTTGTTGACCTCCATGGGAAACGAAAATCCTATCGGTACTCTTGGAGATTACTCCAAACCTAGTCACGAGGGCTACAGGAACACCATTGAGCTCCCCAAAAGGAACAATGTGGTGCCTCTTCGATCTGACACCATATGGTTGGTGCAAAACGGATTCTCATTCCTCAAACTTTGGTCTGAGGATCCAAACCAACACCTTAAGGATTTTCATAAACTAGTGGACTCAGTTGACATTAACAGTGACAACAGGGAAAGAAAGCACATGCGTTTATTTTAATTTTCCCTTCTCGATCACGCTAGCAATTGGCTTGAACGTCTTCGAGCAGGATCTATCTCCACATGGGAGGATCTTACTACTCATTTTTTTGCTCAATTCTTTCCACCGGGAAGGACTGTAAAACTCTGCAACGACATCCTTATGTTCCAACAACATCAAGGAGAGTCTCTCTTTAAAGCATGGACTCGTTTCAAGGACTTACTCCAAAAAGTCCCTCATCATGGCATCGATCGCTGGCTTCTATTCCAAATCTTCTATGATAATGTCTCCTTTCATCTTAAGTGTGAAATTGACTGGGCCGCTGGCGGAAAACTCCATGATAAGAACGCTGACGAATCTTGAGAAATCATTGACAACCTCGCTCTCTATGACCATGAGAGATGAAATGATTCAAAAGACTTTGTCAAACTGATAAAGGCTATTTCTATATCTCAAAGCACTTTAAAAACACCCGACGAAGACTTCTTGAGCTTAAAGATCAGATAAATTTCTTGCTGAATGGATCACGACCAACGCCTAGACCAAGCTCAACACACGTCCCTCAAGCATAAGTTGAAGCAGTTTCCTCAAACCCACACCCGTGAAACCAACGTGAGCCACCAAAGCAGAACCCTTTCACTTTTTGTAAATGTATCGGTCCATACCCTCAGCCCCAGGCATTAGGAACCACTTTTGAGGCTCAAGTACAAGACTACATAGCAGCACACACTGAAAGGATGAAGAGGTTTGAAAATGCCATTTTCAAACAACGAGAGGAGATCAACGATAGAATGACTGAGATGTTCAGGCTTCTTAAGTAACTCACAGCCAGACGAACTCTGAAAAAGGTATTAATTAGAGAAGAGGCTAGTCACCCCATTACTAAGAACGTAAATTCCATCTCCCATATTCGAGGAGAGGAAGAAAAAAATGTAGGAAACAACAGGGCGATCAATAAAAGCCTAGTAGAGCCTAGCAAATCCGAGGAAGAAGAACCTCTTAATGAAGTTGACGTGATGGATAAAGTTGAAAGAAGGGTGGATGACAAGCCATATTAGGGAGAATGTCACAAAGAATGAAGAGGAAGAGCCAGCAGGAGTTTCTAGTTCCCATACTGTAGGATATTACCTGAAACATAGAATCAATGAAAAACCAATCGAAGGACTTGTAGAAAATGAGAAGTTTAATGACTCAGTGCCAGCAACCTGAGTAATAAAAATGAAGCAAAAAACTTACAATTTATTACCTAAAGGGCCTATGCACGATGCTATTCTTAAGAAGAAAATAACCAGGAAGGAGGACATAGGAGGAAATTTTGAAATACCATGTAACATAGGAGGATTAAAACACATAAATGCCTTAGTTAACCAAGGATCTGATGTGAACGTCATGCCCCTTTCCACCTACAATAAGCTAACCGATGAAAGGCCAATAAAGACTGGCACTAGGCTTTCCATAGCTAGTCATTCGTATATCTATCCCATAGGAATAGCCGAATATGTATTAGTGGATGTTGCTGGATATGTGTACCCCATTGATTTTAATCACAACCAAACGAGCGTTAACAGGTTGGTCAAGCTGCATTGGCATGGAAATTATTAGAACACAAAATTTCATAGCTTCCATAAAAGAACTTCAACTACAATGACTCACAAAAACCCTATTCTGCACCCTTTTGAGAAACCCTTGTGGCAAAGTTTCTCTAATAGTAAGGATATCTTCCCATTGACCTCTTGGAAACCTTAGAAACCTAAATAATGTTCACAGTAATCGATTCCAAACCATATGCTATTTCAATCATAATGAAAACATATATTTCCTTTCCCGTGATTTTTACCCTATTAGGGGTTTCCACGTTAAATCTGTGTGTTATCTTTTATTGAATTTTTAAGTTGCGGTTTTGCTTCAGTCCAATGTCACTTTTCTCAACAATACTTGGTATATATATGTCGTTGTTTAGCTTTAACTATACATATCATGTTGTAAAAATTATGAAATGTAATGGCCGTTGATGAATTTAAAAGATAAATTAAACAAAATATTTTTTGGATATCTTTATTTAAACTTCAATGATAAATTACACGAGTCTTGTTATATGTATAATCTCGTATATTTATTTTCATATCACATTAACCAAACATCATATTAACCTGTGTTTTCAATTTGATATTTATTTTCACGTGTTTTGTTTAATCTTTATTTTAGCTTGTGTTGCAGTCCAAGGGGTTGAGTGTCATGTTTAGTTATAGTATTAGGATTTAGGGTCGTTAGATTTGCTTGTGTCCCAAGCCCGACCCATTTTCTTTTTCCTCTGTCTCTTATCACAATAGACCTAGACTCTTTGTAAGAGTCAGTTTTCCCTCCCCCTCATCGCTATAAAAGGAGGTGAGGGGGAGGGGTCTTGTACATCATTCTTTTAAGGTTTACTAATCAATCATTTAGTTAAGATTATATTATTTTGCTTCTTTCTTTACTTTTCTGTCATATACATAATCTGTTGGTGTATGTGTCGTCTTCAAAGTTTGAGTTATCCGTGCTAGACACCAGTTGCAGGCTGTCAATGTTAGATGATGAAAACCCTGTAGGTTATGATTTATTATTGACCACAATATATAGGAGGTTACATGAATGAAACCCTAACGGACCCTAGGCCTACAAATCTGGCTTGGGCCTATTTATCCTCTAATACTCCCCTGCAGTTCGAGCATCAAAATTGCAAAAGCTCGAACCGGAGTAGTAAACTAGAAAAGAAAAAACACAAAACATTAACATAATAAAAGCATAACGTTAGTCGACTGGTAACAAAACCCTACAAACAATCAACTTTATTTGACTGGTAACAAAGTAGTACCAATGATCGACTTTAGTCGACTGGTAACAAAACCATACCAACAATCGACCAAAGCGACTGGTAACAAAACCGTACAAACGATCGACTGTAGTCGACTTGTAACAAAGCAGTACCAACGATCGACTAAACAAAATAAATAATAAAACTTTTTTTATACAAACAAAACAAAAGTAGCCCTTCCTTTCTTATAAACTAAAAGTGATAAACAACTAGCCTTGCTAATATTCCCCAAAGGTTTGACCGTCAATTTGATGAGAATGCCTTCTTTGTCATAAATCAAGGTTTTCACTTTGCTGATGTTGTAACTTATGTATACAATCAGTAGATATATCATCCTCATCATCAAGAGATTTTTTAAGGGTTAAAAGGTGGTGACTAGGGTTTAACGGGGTAGTTTAAGGAAGGTTACTCAACGTAGCCACCTAGATCTGAGGATCAGACCTACTTTGATACCATGTTAGATACCAAAAGTGTTTCTTGTATTGCTTTTCAAAACCTACGGTACTTATAGCTTTACAAAGAGTATGGGCTTTGAGCCCAACTAGAATACAATAAATTACTAGTCAACATTAAATCCTACATTTAATCACAAGTAAACATTCAAGTTTTCATTGTCTTACATGGTATTAGAAGCCATCTTAGATCCAAACCCTAAACACAAAACTTCTGCCACTGTCCTTATTGTCTTTGTGTGTCGAACGTTGGTATATTAAGGATTACCCGTCGACAAGCTTCGTTATTTTTGGTCTGTTGATCGTTGGTTCATATATAACCAGTCGATGCATATTATCATCGATTGTTGTCTCTTTGATAGCTAGTCGAATTTGTTATTTAATCATTGTTGCTATCTATATTGTTATTGGTCATTCGTTTTTAAACCCTAAACCCGAATACTTATCACTGTTCATTACTTTTATACACAGTTCTATTACTATCCGATAAACTCAAGACAATCACAAATTTGCACATCTTGGTTCCTGAAAAATTGGGCATCGACGAAATAAAGTACGCCACATGGACGTATTTATTCAAACACCTTTGTAAGGTACATGAGCTTTTGGACCATATATTGGGAAAACAAACCTCTGATAAAGCTGAACCTAGCAACACAACACCCTCTAATGCGGAATGGTTGAAAATTGATTCAATCATCTTATCTTGGATATTCATAACCATTGCTAAACCTCTTCAATCTCCCCTTGTGGATGAAGATCCTCAAATGGCTAAAGGGGTGTGGGATCTCCAAGCCGTGATCTTTCAAGACAATAAGCGTACCCGCTCTCTTGCCTTGAGAGCATAATTAAGATCTTTGAAGATGGGTGACTTGAGCATTGATGCGTACTTTTACAAGATTGAATCTATTGCTAATGTTTTAAAAGGTCTCGGGTCGCCTATGTCGGATGAAGATATCGTTAATATTGATCTTGAGGGATTGCCTACCAAGTATGATAATGTCTATGGCATTAATATTCATCGGGTCCCTTTCCCAGATCTTAAAATGGTCTGCTCTATGCTAAGTACGGAAGAGATGCGCTTAAAGTCACGGGCACACGACATGTTTGTTGATTCTACTTCTTCATCGCTGATGGTTTTGTTGGCTAATTCCAGTGCTAATATATGGCGTTTTACGTCTTTTATGGAAAAGGTACATAAACCTTGCTTTAATTTTAATAAGGGATCATGTCGGTTTGGGGCATATTGTATGTTTTTGCATAACGGGGTGCATAGTAGTTCTTTGAGTTGTACAACGACTTCCAATAATGTCACACAGGAGGATATGAGGAATTACAATCTCTTCTAGCTAAGTTTGGTTATGGTACTAATTCTTTGTCTATTAGTAACTCTACTAGTCTACTGGTATGTGCTTAATTACACATACCATTTTCCATTAAAAACAGACTTAAATGACTAAAAACGTACCAAAAATACATCGTATTTGTATGTTTTGCATTTGTATTATGCAAGAAATGAATATTCAAGAACAGGACAAAAACAAAGCCGTAAACGACAAAACCGAGCACGCAATGGAAAAGACAAAGTCAAATCGAAGCCAAAGTTAGTCAAAGTCAGAAAGCCAACCCCGACAAAGTGAAAAGTCGACCAAGTGAAGAAAATACAACTTGAGGGACTAAAATTGCCAAACCTCAAGTTATATTACTAGAATGACAAGACAAGGGCTGAAATTACAAATTGGGTGAAGAATAACTTGAGGGGCCAAAGCTGCCAACTTATCCAAAGCCATTTTTCCCGCCCAACAAAACCCAGATACAACTTAAGAGGTGTCTTCCCATTCTTTTACCCTACAAACCATTCCACGCCCTGGATAAAACATTTCAACCACTCCACTATCTCCCCCCAGCTTTATAATTGCCATGTTGCCCATCCCTCACCATTTCCAAGTAATTTCGATGGCTTAGATAACTCAAAAAGAAGCACAAGAAGATTGAATGGTTGAGATTACTTTTATCAAGTCCCTCACACAACAAAAGCACCTAGTAAAGCTCTCACAAAAGAAGCACAGGTGAGAAGACCAAGAAGAGAAGACTTCGGCTATAAATAGAGCCTTTTGTAAGCCTTTGAGGCATCTTAGTTTAATCTTAGAATATCTTAGCTTAATTTTTAATATAACTTCGCTTATTTTTAGTTTTTAAAGTCATTTACAGCTTTTACTTTCAGCTTTGTAACACTTTCAAGTTTTAATACAAATTTGAGGTTTTAAGTCAATTTACAATCACAAGTGTTAAGCTTCTTAATTGTGTTGTTTTTTGTTCAAAAAGCTCTCAATACAGCTTATTTATAAGCTGCTTTAATTAAGTAAATTAAAAAAGTTAATTAGTTAAGAAAAAAAAAAATCAAGAAGCCACACTCAAATATACCACAGCTTACTTTATGGATGATAAGCCAGCTTTGGATAGGCTTATGGACACTACTAGCTTGTCTTTGACAAGCTAGAGCTTGTAGATCAGCTTGTAAAAGCTTAAGCAGCCCTGTTTAAGCAAGGGTGTTGTAAGTTTCTTTTTCTTGTCTTCATCTTATTAACTGTAGATCCGTTTATCAATAATTATTTATTGTGTATGTTTATGCTTTGTTATGATGTTTAGTGCTTATCTTGCTTAGTTGATAGTTTAAAAGTGATTTTTGCAAATTTCCTAGTTAGTACTGTTAGTTATGAGTTAATACTGTTAGATTGATTCAGCTTATTTAAGTGCTTATTCTTGATTGAAATCTGCTTATAAGTGTCTTAATTTGTTATTTGAGAATCTGTTTTTAATCAGCTTGAGATAAAATGATTTTTGAAAACTTTAAGGGGTGTTTGGAACAAGGAGTACTAACTCCAAGTTAGTACTCCTAGTTCATTTTTTGGGATTTTAAAGCTAGCAGTACTAACTCAAAGCTAGCGGTACTAACTTCGGGTTAGTACTGATAGTTAATACTGTTAGTACTGTTAGTTCATTTTCGCGTATTAGCTTATTGTTTCTGCTTATTTAAGATTTGCTTTACTTTTTAGAGTAGATTAAGCCCCATTTTCGTTTACTGTCTTTAGTAGAACTTACTTTAGCTTATTTGTATTTTCAGAGTAATTTTAAGAGTTTATCAGTTTTTAGTTTTTTAGCTTATTCTCCATTCTAGTGTATTGTAGTTGCTTATTCTTATGCCTGAGTGCTTATTAGGGATAGTTAAATATCTGTTTTAGCTTATTTGCTTATTTCTTATTTCATTGTGTTTTAGTAAACCTAGCAGTACTAACTTATAGCTAGGAGTACTAACTCCAAGTTAGTACTGTTAGTTAATACTGTTGGTACTGTTGTTAGTACTGCTGAGTTTCTCCTGCTTAGCTTAGCTTAATTGCTTGCTGAATTTGTTTATTTTGAGTTAGTCTAGCTTATTTGGTCTTGTCTTAAGCTTATTTGAGCTTATTTGTGTCTTAGTTTAAAAGTTTTAAGTGTTTTTACTATTTCTAGCTTTTATGCTTGTTCTAGCTTATTTTCCTTGCTTATCTTTGTGTGCATTTGCTTATTAGGTTTAGTGCCCATCATATCCAAATCTTTGTCATTCAAACATTAATCATCAATCCGTCATTTGATTTTCCATTCAAGCCTCGTTGGGACATAACGACCCGGAAATATTCTATACTACTTTCGGTTTCATTGATTTTGTGGATTTTGATCCTTGTTATATATTTATATTTATTTATATATATTTATATATAAAAAGGAGTAAGAATACGCGAGTCAATTTTTGGCGCCGTTGCCGGGGAGGCTATGAAACGAATTATCATTACGTTTGAAAAATTGTGTTTGAATTTGTGAATATCTCTTTTATAAAATTACAAAAATATTTTTCATTTCTTTTTAGTATATATTTATAAAACAAAAAAAAAACCAAAAATATAAAAACATTGTCTTAAAAAAGAAATAAAATTCACAAATTGGTAAAAATACCAAAATATAATATTCTCAATTGAGGTATTATCATAATAACTTCCGGTGAACTTGTTGGTTCCCAACTCGAACAAAAGATTTAAAAACTTGCCATTTGTGTCTCTTACGACATACGACTCACCTTGAAAAGTTAAACAAACTATAAAGTGGGTATAAGGAGGGTTGTTCCAAGGAACTACGACCCGAAAGGAGAAATAAGCTTCGCGCTATTCCTACTCCTCCGCTCACCTGTGCGTTTATCATTTTTGAGAGCTACCGTGAAGTAAGTAGATTATTTGGTTGAAGTTGTCCTACCTCATTGTCCGGTAAAATACATTGTGAATAAATCATTGAAAACAAAAAACCAAAAAAAAAATTAGTGATTTTTTTTTTAAATTTCTATTTTGTGCATGCGCACTCGTTCTCAAGTCCGTAAACGTCGACAACAGCAAGTCCGACAAACTTCTGTTGAATCACCAAATCCTCCCACGGTTACGATGGCTGATAATCATACTATGGCGCAATTACTCGAAGCACCCACCGAGGGTTACGAGGATGCGATCGTTGTTCCCGAAATTACCGCGAACAACTTTGAGATCAAGCATGGTCTACTTAATCTTGTTCAAAACAAGCAATTTTTTGGACATGATAAAGAAGACCCACATGCTCACATCCGATATTTCAACAAGATCACTTCTACGATGAAGTTCCCAAACGTCCCGAGTACGTCGGTTAAGCTTATGCTTTTCCCATTTTCCCTCGAGGGAGCAGCCCGGATTTGGCTTGAAAAAGAGCCCCCTCAATCGATTCTTACATGGGATGATCTTGTTTCGAAATTCATTAACAAAACTCTTTCCCTCCCTCTAAAACAACAAATCTTCGAAATGAAATCACAAGATTTCAACAAAAATTTGATGAAACGTTTTACGAGGCATGGGACCGATTCAATGATCTTCTTAGGGGATGCCCGCATCATGGGTTTTCAGAATTGCATCAACTCGATACATTCTATAATTCCTTAAATTCAAATGATCAAGATTCATTGAACTCCGAATTGCATCAACTCGATACATTCTATAATGCCTTGAACTCGAATGATCAAGATTCATTGAACTCCGCCGCGGGTGGTAACTTTCTGGATAAAATACCTCGAGAATGCCTAAAAATCATCAAGAGCAAGTCCAAAGTTCGTCAATCACGAAGTAAGGCCATTGTTGCAAAAGTGAGTACGAGGCCTTCTACCCCCGCAGTTTCATCCGATGTTGCTAAACTTAAAGATATGGTTAGAGCATTGCTTCTTGATAAGAAAAACCAATCCCAAGCTCCCGCTACTGTAAAAGCGGTCGAGGAAAGTTGTGTAACTTGCGGTGGTGCTCATTCTCACCGAAATTGTCCCGCCACCGATGGCAACGTTTATTGTGACAATATTCAAGAGTACGTGTCACAAGCCGTCGCAGTTAACTACAACTCAAGTTTGACCTCTGGGTTTTCCTCCCATTTAACAAAATCAGGGGAATAATCAGAACCGTTACAACCAGAATCGGGGGAATAACCAAATTTTTTGACCCCCGGTTAATCAACCACCAGCTTACCAAGCTTCGTCTTACCAGGCTCCAGCTCCTCATGCACATGGTGTGTCAAAGGCTGATTTTGAAAGCTACGTCAAAGCTAACGATGCGGTGATGCAAAACATGCAAAGCCAAATGACCAATATAACAGACTTGCTCACCAAATTTGTGAATAGTAATACTGCTTCTACTTCGAGCTCGGGTTCTTTTCCTAGCAACACCATTGCTAACCCGAAAAGTGATGTGAAAGCAATCACCACTCGAAGTGGTGTTTCCTATAATGGACCTCAAATTTCTTCTCTTCCTAAAGAGATGGAAAATGAACCCGAGGTGACAAAGGATACGGTGCAACCAAGCACCGAAAACATCCAACCTCCAGTGGTCCAAACTGATGACCAAATTGGTGAGCCCGTTGTTGCTTCAAAGACTAAACCAACATTGCCTTATCCTTCAAGGGCCAACAAAGCGAAGCTTCGTGGAAAAGACGATCTTCTAGCTTCAAAATTTATGGAGATTTTTTGAAATCTCCATTTTGAGCTAAGTTTCACGGACGCTCTCATACACATGCCCAAATTTGCACCAATGTTTAGAAAACTCCTCAATGACAAAGATAAGATAATTGAGTTGACAAAGACACCGGTAAACGAGAATTGCTCGGCGGTTATCCTAAAAAAGTTTCCCGAGAAACTTGGAGACCCCGGTAGATTTCTTATACCGTGTGACTTTCCGGAGATGAATGAATGCTTAGCCTTGGCCGATCTCGGTGCAAGCATCAACCTAATGCCTCTCTCCATTTGGAAAGAACTAAGTCTCCCAACTTTGACCAAAACTCGAATGATACTTGAACTTGCCGACCGAACGATTTCTACTCCAACCGGCATCGTCGAGGATGTTTTCGTAAAAGTTAGAACGTTCTTCTTTCCTGCCGATTTTGTGGTCGTTGATTACGTTGCCGATCCTCGGGTTCCCCTAATCTTAGGAAGACCTTTCTTGAGGACGGCACGTGCCTTGATCGATGTTCACGGTGAACAAATGACCCTTAGGCACGATGACCAATCCGTGACCTTCAAAGTTGGTGATACTAAGACTTTCTCCTACAATATCATTGAATCGGTTAACCGAGTCGATGTTATTGACATTGCTTGTGAAGAATATGTTCAAGAAGTACTTGAAATTTCTGAAAGTGGCAATCCCACTTCTACGTCGGACCTTATGATCGATTCTCGCTCTCCATCTTTCACTCCCTTCGGAGGAAGTGATTTTCTAATGGAAGAGATCGATGAATTTCTTGAACATGATGATTCAATACCACCAGGTGTTGACGGCATCTATGATTCTGAGGGAGATACTGTTTACCTTGAGGAATTGTTAAGTGTAATCAATAGTGACCCAAATCTCCATCTGTCACCAGTTTGTGAAATAAATGTACCTGAAAAGGTTAAATCTTCATGTGAAGATCCTCCCGACCTTGAACTCAAAGACTTACCATTCCATCTTGAGTATGCATTTTTGGAGGGTGATGATAAATTACCCGTCATAATCGCTAAAAACTTGAAAGATGAGGATAAAACCGCCCTGATCAAGGTTCTTAAGTCACACAAACATGCCATAGCTTGGAAGATTTCTAATATTAAGGGGATAGATCCACAGTTTTGCACCCATAAGATTTTGATGAAGGAAATTGCCAAACCCGTAGTTCAACATCAGAGAGAGTTAACCCCAAAATCCATGAGGTTATTAAGCAAGAAGTTATCAAACTTCTTGATGCAGGGTTAATTTACCCCATCTTTGACAGTCCCTGGGTGAGCCCAGTTCCTAAAGTATTAGCCAATATGCAAATGTAGTTAATACCCTATTTTCGCACTTAATCATAGTAAACTACAAGAGGTAATGCGGTATTTAAATTCGAAACCTATTCAAGTTCATATCAACAACAATACTTTATAAAATTAACAGTGCAAAATTGATATGTGTGAAAACACATATCCATTTTATATCAAAAATAGCCCTAAAAAGATCAAAACTGTGCATAAAAGACTTGTATATTGCTTGTTTTGTCTTTCTTATTATGTAGGTACGGATAAAGCAAAAATCACAAGAAAACGGTTAAAACCGGGCAAAAACGAACACGGGGACGGAAGAGCACGCAAAAAGCCAAAAGTTTTCTACAAAAAGGTCAAAAAGTCAGCAGTGGTCAACCCTCAGTCAACCCTTAGTCAAGGTCACAACAAGACAAAACCCATCAAATTTCCAAATCAACCCTCAAGATAATCCATATTGCAAAAATAGCCCTTAAAGCGTAACGGTGTTAACTTCTATTAATAGAAGTTAACACCCGTTAACTTTTTATTATAACAAATCCAATACCGAGCCCATATCCCTTATAACCCGGCCCAAACCCAAGTCAAGACCCGGGTCAACACAAATTAAACGCACCCTTTATAAGTTAAAAAGGGCGGGAGATACAGTTTTTACTGTTTATCTCCTTCCCCAATTAACCAAAGGGTTAAAACCATGAGGCAAATAACAATTGAGGGCTAAGATGGGTAATTAAGGTGACAAAGAACACATGGGCAGAGTAATACATCATCAAACGCACCCTATTGGCCAATCCCAACAAGGAATGCCACGTTGGATGATGAGGAAGCACAAAGAAAAATGGGATTTGCACTAATTGTACTCACAAAGGAAGCACACAAGCTGTCACATCACGGATTGCCACGCTGGCAATCCGTGTGACAAGAATCTAATCCAACGGTGATTAAGGAGCATCCAATGATTGAAAGAATGAAGGGCAGTGATTGATTGGAGAGTATAACAGACCTGTGCCTAGAAGCTTCTCCAACGGGCTATATAAAGCCTCACTCCTCACACACAAGAGCATCTTTCTTGACTAGTTTTTTTAGCTTTAGATTTTAGCTTAATTTTAGTTTTAGTGTTAGCTTATTGTAATTTTCATTTAAACTTTTGTAATCTTCTTTTTCAGTATAATGTAATCAAGCTTTTTCAGTCAATGAAATCTAGTTTCTCTTAAATAAAGTGTCATAAGCTCTTATAAATCTCAATGTTTTTGTTCACTTCTGTCACAAGCTACTCACACAAGCTCATTATAGCTCTCACAAGTCTTTAAGCTTGTGATTGAGCTTAAATAGTCATTTAATCAACTCAAACTCTAAAATCAGCCTAAATACCCTTGCTTATTGACTGTGGACTTATGGAAGGGAAGCTAGCTATGGAAGAGCTTCCAAGGACTTATACTGGCTTATCATTGATAAGCCAGAGCTGTTGATAAGCTCTTTGAGCACTTTAGCCTTTGTTTTGCTAAGGCCATTGTAAGTTTTCATTTACTTTCCTTGTCTTAAGTTTCCTAGTTTAGATTTGCTTATCTGCTTATAATCTGCTTATCTAGTTGCTTATTTGATCTTATATCTGCTTCATTGTGCTTATTAATCATGTTTAGTCATATATTTTCAGCTTTTGTAGTTTAGATTTAATATTGTTTCATTTAGTCTTATAAATCAATAAAATACCAAAAATATTAGGTTAATTCATAAGATCTTTGTTACTAGCTTAAATAGTAGTTAAAATAAGTCTAATAGGTTAGTTTATGATTGCTTATTATCTGGTAATTGAAAGTTGTTAATTAGATTTCATAGTAGAAAGCTAAAGTTGAATCTGTCTAGTATAAA
>BQNB010027982.1:0-57088 GCA_026074375.1 Tanacetum coccineum
AAACTAATTTTCCTAGAAACTAAATGATAAAAGAAAATTTTCTAAAAAAGAATTATTTTTTTTGATTATTTTTCTATTTTTATGAATTTTTAAAGTTTTTAATAAAAATAAATGTTAAAAAAATACTAAACTAATTATAAAAATTCTGAAAAAAGTATAGAAAATAGCTTGAACTAAGAGGAATCTAGGAAAAATAAGCTCATTTGTGAATCACAGCTTATCGAATAAGCTGTCCAATAAGCTAAAACAGCTTTTTGTACAAAAAAGCTAAAACGTATACAAATAATAAATTTTGTAAAACTAGAATGAAAAAGACCCCAGGGCACGTTGGTAGTGAGTGTGTGTTGTGAAGCGTTTACAAAAGGTGAGAATGTTGAGGTCGGGGGTTCGAGCCTTGCTCACCCCCGATTTCCATCTTCCTTTTTTTAGAAAACAAGTTCAAACTGATTATTAATGGACTAAAAACTACTTATAAACTGCAAAATTAAGATCTAGAAACTAATATAACATTCTGAAAATTGATGTTGAAAAAGGACTTTTTGGCTTTTTATCCTGCTGATGCAGTGCACATAAAGATGAATTAAACTTTCAACTAAAAAAAACTAACAATAAGCTGAAAACTGATGAAATAAAGCTACTTATATCCCTAACCTATTCTAATAAGCTATTATGACAAAAATAAGCATAGAACAGACAAGCAATAAGCTAGGATTTCAAAATAAGCTTTTTATGAAAACTATAAAACCAAACAGACCAAACAACTCACTTTGAGCTTATTTTTAAGCAACCAAATAAGCACTTCAAAAGCTGAAACTTATATATTTTGAAATCTTGACTTGAAGTCTATATGAAAATGCTTTTTAAAAGTACTTTTGAAAGCAAGAGCTTATAGAAAAAGGCTTTTGAAAACAACTATTGACTCAGCAGATGCTGAATTAGTTAATCAGAATGTTAATTTTGAAAAGAAAAAAAGTCAATTTTGAGCTTATGAACAGTTAACCTAAAGAGCTTATTATGAAAATTCAAATTGAAATAGATAAACTTATTACTAAAAACTACTTGAATGCTAAATTTCAAAGGTTAACTAACTCTTTTTCTTGCTGAAAATTGATGATGAGAAAGGCTGTTTGCAGCTTAAGCTGCTGATGCAATTGACATGAAAGTGAACAAAACTTTAAAAACCTTTAAGGGCAGACTACAAACTTGATAAAACTACTTTGAAAACACACTTTTAAAAATTTAAAGATGCAGTGAGAACAACTAGGGACAATTTAAGCTGAAAATGATAACCTATATGAAACTAATCTAGCAGATTTAAACTAAACTTAGAAACATGAAAAATCACTGACCCTGGCTACAAATCAAGCACAAACAGACCTTTTTTTATTTAATATTAAAGTCAATAATCAAAAGCAAAAGACCAAATGGCCTCAGCAGTTCTAACTTGTGGTTAGAACTGCTATGCCAAACACTCCCTTGATTAGACTCAAATCCATTAAAGCTTAAGAAATAGAAATTTAGTGATTAAAACTTAAATACCAGATAATGAACAAATTATAACAACCTTAATAAGCAATTATCAATAAGCAAATAAGCCTGAAACAATAAGCTAGTAGTTATGCTACTACTTTTGGATTTTTAATGATTTAAGAGACAAAATATGAAAAACTATGATCTAAACTTCTAACATGAACAAGATGATCAAACAAATTAAAAGCAACAGAAAGACAATATTTAAGCACTAATAAGTAAGTAATAAGCTGAAAATAAGCAAATGCAATTATTAAGCTAAGAGAATTGAAATTTAAAGAAGACTTACAATTGCCTTAGCTAAACAAAGGCTTAGCTGCCAACAAGCTCTAACTTATCACAAGAATAAGCTAGTAAAGGTCCCGTAAACTCTTCCCTTATAAGCTTATCAACCAAGGCTCAATATCCATATAGCAAAGGTATTAAGCTGATTATTAAGGTTTGAGTATATTAGATGACTAATTTGAGCTCAATCTAAGCTTATAGACTCAGAAAGCTTATGATGTGCTTGTAAGAAGCTTATGAAACGGTAACATGAACATTTGAATTTGTAAAAGCTTAATAGTAAAAACAGTTTATGTAAAAGCAAAGATGATTTTATTAACTGAAAATTGATTATAAGATACTGAAGATGAGATTACAATAACCTGAAAAAGCAAATTACATAAGCTAAAGTTTAAAAAAACTAAAAATTACAATTAAGCTCATTTAAAAAGTAAAAAAAAACTAAGATTAAAAGTGTCCCCTGTGTGTGAGTGTGAGGGGCTATTTATAGCCTGAGAATAAAGCTTCTAGGAGTCTTGCCCGCTCCTCTTATCCATCATCTTGGCCCTTGATTCTTCTCTCATCATTGGATCCCTAAATGTGGATCGTTAGATTAAATGAGTGAGCACACGGATTGCCAACATGGCATTCCGTGTGTCAGACCTCTATGCTTCTTTTGCACTTGTTTTAGTGCAAATTTCATTGATTGGTGTGCTTTCCTTCTATGCCCGCGTGTCATTCCTTGTGGGGATCAAACAATAAGAGCCTCTTATGACGTCTAATTCTGCCAGATCATTCCTTGATACTTGAATTGATTATTCACGCTGTTAGTTTGAATTAACCCTTTGTTTTGAGGCTAGGTAAATTTGGGAAGATGAATGAATAGTAAAAACTAACTCCCGCGCCATTTTTTTCCTTTTTATATCTTTGTTTGACCCAGGTAAAGTGGGTTTGACTTTGGGCCCGGGAAAAAAGAATTGGGCTATGGGCTTGGGTTAACAGGATTTGGTTTATATGTCGATAACGACCGTTATCTTTTATTAATAAAAAGACAACGGTGTTAGGGTTTAAGGATTATTTTTGCAATTTGGTTTAACTTCAAGGGGTTGTTTTGGTTATTTTGGAATTTTGTCTTTATAAGTTTGACCATAGTTGACTTGTTGACCAAGGTTGACCAAGGGTTGACTTTTTGACCCTTCTTGTAACACCCCCAAAATCAGTTAGCAGCGGAATGGTAACAATGGGGTGCTACGTCAAAGTACAACAATCAAGATATAGGAAACGACCATAAATGGACGTTTAAGACAAGATTTCAATCGATGTCATAGCAAATTATCAGAGTTTATACATTAGGTCCCATATGTTTTAAAAGTCATAAACATTTCACATACATTTTTAATTATACCAAAAGCTTCATAATACCAAAAGATGACTTAAGTTTTTAAAAATAATAAAAGTTGCATAGGCTTTAGATAAAACACAGAATCCGTCTTCATTGATATCCACCACGGCTCCCGTCCAATCTTCATACCCTAGGACCTGAAATTACATGCTAAAAGTCAACACAAAGGTTGAGTGAAATCATAGGTTTATCGGTAAAAAGGGTGGACCACAAGATCGAAGTAATAGTAGACTCTGAAACACATTCAGTAGTCTAAAACGTTTATTATTGCACTAAGCTCATGACCCCGAAGCCTTAACTAGATTTGTGCCCCAATCAGAATATAGGATGCTTGCCAACAACCTAACACCTCTCAATGTTAAATGCACCTTGATCAAACTAGTGACCCAAGGAAAGGTGAGGATTGTCAGTCCCGATAGATCTATCCATAACACTCGCGCTTACTACAATAGCAATTAACGGTTCATGATAAATAGGGACTTCACGGCAATAAGGTAACTTAGCAATAATATTCAGGCAGTAATCTGGATAGCATACACTTTGTAAACACTTTGAAAACACTTAGAAAAACACTTGTGTCCAATAGTAAAACAAGCAATGTAATTCACCCCGTAGATTTTGTAAAACAATCACGTAGTAAAAAGGGGGCTATGAACTCACCTCGAGTGAATGGTAATCAACAAGTATTCACAATAGAAAAATGCGTCACGAAGGAATCCGAAGGCAACCTAATCCAATATAGGTCGTATAAGTACTAAACACTTTGATTATTTATAGGTCGTATAGCTCATCATACTATCGTTCGGGCTATCATAATTAAGAGGTCATGTAGTGACGTATGAGGAGCTAGGACACTTTAAATCGTAAATCCAACAACTCGTCGATACGCCACCCCGAAGAGGCCTCATTATGAAACTCCCTAGTAATATAGTACTTTGATTAACTAATACCACATATAATTCTATATAGCTACATCACCATCTAATCGTTTTAGTGAAATCATATTTATAAAGTAAAAACGTTTATAAGTATACTTTAGTAAAACTGGCGTAACTTTCTCGTTTTAAGTCCGTTTCTTTCGTTTCTTACGTCCACGCCTTCGTATTAAGACGAGTTATCAAAATATAACATTTTCAAAATCTGAGTTTTCTGATGAATAGTGATTTTTACTGTTCATAACAGTTATATATTTATTTTTATAGATTTAGTTATCGTAAATCTCGTAAATGTCGTAACTTATTCGTTTTAACTCCGTTTTTAGCGATTCTTTCGAGCACGTCTTCGTATTTAAAAGTTTTATCGATTTATTGATGTTTTAAAAGTATAAGTTTCTGTGGTGAATAGTAACTTTTATAAAAATAGTTTTATAAAAGTATATATTTAACGTAAACTTGAAATCGTCGTATCTTTTTCGTTATAAATCGGTTTTTCGAGTTTCTTATCATTTTGGAATCGTCATGAGGCGTACTATCTTTTTAAAACATGGTAGGGCTGTTACCAAGGTCGAACCAAAACAGCCCCTTTATAATACTTATACATATCCATTTTTATAACTTGTTTTATATACCTTTTAACTTAATAATTTACCACAAGTTTTCCAAGACTTATTATATACTTGTCTTACATATAATAGAGTCCAAGATCCATATTGTGTCCATGAGTTCCAAAGTATCAAGTCCTTAACAAGGCTTAAAAACCTTAAACTTTCTTAAGTAACTTTAAATTACAAGTTTATACATATACATGTTTACACTTAACCAACATGTTACAATACTTATATATCCATTATTTCATGATATTATCAACCTCATAACATATGTAAAAATGTTCAAAACCATGATCACAAGTAGAAATATGTTTTACATGTTTAAAAGTATCCTAAATGGTGATATTGCTAAATAGAACATATAAACACATAAAATGATAACTGTAAAGACATAAAGGGTTTTAGATAACCTTATGGTGATGTATGATGATGACAAACACAATCTAAGCCCTTGTTTAGATTACAAACCCTAGCTTGCAACACTTGAAAACCCTAATTTCCAAGTAAACCCTAATTTTCCTTTTTCTTTGCTTAACTCTTGTAAAGGCTTAACCAAGCCTTAAATCTTTCTTGGTAGGTCTTAGATATGATGTAGGAATATGAGTAAGTGTTGTAAATAAAATTTTGTATGGATTTGGTGGTGGTTTGATGTTGGCCGTGGGTTTTAGAGAGACAAAGGGAGTATATGGTGAAGTTTTTCTTTGCAAATGAGAAGTGTGTGAGTTTACTTACTAGTGCAAGCCTTTTATAGTCCTAAGACTAGTCAAAGAAACACAATGAGAGAATTAAGGAGTCTTTGGTCAAGACTTGTGAAAGTCTTTAGGTTTTAATGACTTGGTTCCCTAAAATAGAAATCATCTCATGAAATTTAGGGAATGAATTGACTAGCTAATATCTTATTTGCAAAATGAAAGTATTACTTGCCTAGTATAAGTTGGTAACTTTAAACATATTGTATAATTTTGTAAAGTGTATGTATTGGTTTATTTATTTCATGGTAAATTCGGCTCAAGTGATGAATGTAGGTAAAGTTTTATAAAACTTTGAGCATTTGTTATAAACATAAGTATTTGTTGAAGCGTAGATTAATTTTGTTGGTTCCGGGTATGCTTAAACGTAATTTATCGCGAAACGTAAACAATTTACGTAACCAATAAAAAAATAAAATATAAAAAGTTGATTATTACTTTCGTAAAAATAATATATTGCTCGCTTGACGAAAACTTTAATTCGTTTGGTGTCCGTTTACGTTAATTGTTGATTTTTAGTTTACGCGATTTTACTATATAATAAGAATTAAAAGTAAACGCGTACGAGAAAAAAAATAATTAGTAAAATAGATGACGTCGTAAATGACCTAAAAATACGGAATGTTACAGTCTCCTTCGGTTAGAATAGCCTTGTCCTTAAGGCTCAGGTTGCAACACCTGAAGAAGGTACGGTTTCAGAGAAGAGATGCAGATATTTCTTCCGAAACTGGTCTTCATGTTCCCAGGTATACTTAGCTCCTTGCCGAGAGTTCCAACGAACTTTGACTAATGGGATTCTTCTTCGCTTTAGCTTTTTCACATCTCGTTCTACGATCTCAATAGGCTCTTCGACAAATCGCAGATTTTCATCAATCTCGATCTCATCCAAAGGCACCTGAACATTAGGATCAGCCAAACATTTCTTGAGGTTAGACACATGGAATGTGTCGTGAACACAGCTTAGTTCCTGGGGTAACTTCAGCCGATAAGCTACCGGTCCAACACACTCTACTATTTCAAACGATCCCACATATCGTGGTGCCAGCTTTCTTTTCTTACCAAATCGTACCATTCCCTTCCATGGAGATACCTTTAGTAATACTCGGTCTCCAACCTTAAATTCAAGTGGCTTACGTCTCTTATCAGCATAGCTTTTCTGGCAACTCCTTGCCGTTTTCAACCTTTCCTTAATCTGAAAAATATTTTCTGTCGTTTCTTGTACAAGTTCTGGTCCAATAAGCTGACTTTCTCCAACTTCAGTCCATATCACGGGGGATCTACTTCAGTCCAATAAGCTGACTTTCTCCAAGTTCTGGTCCAAAAAGTCGTTAGCTTAAACTTGTAGACTAAGACTGACCCTATTTACTTAGGTATTTGACGGTGTGATCCATTTGCCTTACTTGGATATATTTATCATTCACAGAGGACTACCTACTCAGGTGAGTTCATAGCCCCATGTTTTACAGTTATTTAAATGATTTACATCTTTGGGGTGAGAACATGCTTTGTTTTACAAATTGGATGCAAGTGTACATTTTATACTATGATTACGTGTTTGCCTAAGTAGCGATAACCCACTGAGCCCTTTATCATGAATTGTCAATTACTACATTGTGAGCGTGAATGTTATAAATAGATCTATTTGGGATTGACGTCCCCGTTTAGGTGAGTAGCGCTCACTGTGCCGGTTTGCTAGACAACAAACGTATACCATGTCGGATTTAGGATGTTGCGGGTTAGAACATCATTCACGGGCAATTATTGGCAATTTATTTCATTCATATACGTCGAGCTTCGGTGTCATGAGCTTAGGAAAACATAATTACTTTTTATGATGTTTGCATTTGTTGCTTAATCATGCACATGGAAATCTTGCGGTCCTGCAATTTATATACATAAACCTATGAATTCACCAACTTTATGTTGACTTTTTAAGCATGTTTTCTCAGGTCAATAAGGCACGAGGTGCTCAGATACATTGGGGGTCACTTTTGGAGAAAGTCAATACTAAATATTTGGGTCGTATTACATTTAGGGAATATTTGTTATAAACTGAAATCTTTACCTTTATTGTCGAACAATTTGAAGCCATGAGCTTATGTAATGAACAAGTATTTTGTTAATCCAATGTATTTTTTTTAAAACGACACATTTAGTGGTCGTTCTCATATTTTGTGTTATTGATCTATGAAGTAACGCCCTCAGATATTCAACATTCCGCTGCTACCCAAATTTGGGGGTGTTACATGTAATACCTCAGTATCACCTCCACTGTTTATCTTATCTGATCCAGCACCTGTTTCAGCATCTGTAGAAGATGGAGAGTCACAAACAATATTGGCGGAAGTGTCATCCTGTGGTTGTGTAGAGGGTCTAGTTGATGCCTCTTCAGTAGCTGGAGTCCGCCTTTGGAATATGAATTGGTCCGTGGTGCTTCTCCTCTTTAGAGTGTGCAGGGCTAGCACAGATTGGGCAACTTGTTCCTCAGTGACAATGGCTTTATCCTTGCCTTCAACTACTGGGAGTGGTCGGATGGCCTCTGCAACCGGTTCTTGAATTGCCACACCTCCAACATGTACATGACCCTGTGCCTGAAATGATTCCAGACTCATCTGAATAGCATGTTCCATATCATATTCTTCACCTTCTTGTTCAGGCTTGGGTTCAGGTTCAGGTTGAGCTGGTTCTTCATCAGGTTCATCAACCAGCTGGAAAGAGCTTTTCACGTTACAAACTTTTGTAACTTTACCCTTGTTGGTCTTTGTAGGGGTGTAGGTTTGGCAGGCTTCGGATTGGGTGGCTTAGCAGTAGAGGGCTTAGATGGTTTTTCCTTGGCAGGCTTAGGTTTTGCTGCAGGTGCTGGTTTGCTTGACTTCTCTGTAGCAGACTTTGACTTGGGTTGTTTGGTACTTGCTGTCTTCTTCTTTCCTTCCTTTTTGGCTGCAACTTTCTGATCATGCTTTGTGACCATTTCCAAATAAGCATTGTAGTACGGTACATTCCTGATATTGTTCTAGATCTGCTCATTAGGAATTGGCATTCCAAAGACTTCATCGAATTCGCCTTTGGGAACAAATTTGAGATTACCAAGTCTGAAATCTTCTTCAGCAAGATGAAATGGAGATGTTGATCTCTGGTGAATATTATGAATTCTTCCTAAGTGACAGATAATTAACTTTGTGAACCGACAATACGGAATAACATGAGGCTTGTCTTTCCTGCCCTTCTTAGTAGGACTGCCCAGATTTGCCTTATCAGTGAGAAAAGTCTGAATAGCTTGTACAAATTCATCCCACATAAGTTTAGCAAAATCAACATTTGTACTTGTGATGATACCCCAAAGCATCTGAAGAACTGGGTATCTGGGTCTATCATATCTAGAAGTCTTGCCTGTGAGACATTGATTGATCATAGACTAGATGGCTCTTCAGGGCTTTTGATAATGTAGAAAGTTCCAATATAAAGATTGTTATATCCAGGATTCAACATATAAAAAATACATTACAAACCTAGAAACAGACCAAAGGCATGGTACCAAAGCCATCAACTAGCATTAGAAGAAAGAATAAGAATATTAACTGCTAATTTTTAGAAAACACTACAAACATGTTAAAATATACTGAAAAACTGAAATGATCTGGTTTTTTAAAACTTGAAAAAACTAGAAAGATCAAGTTTAAATGAGGAGTCTACGGCAATTAAGGTTAACAAATGGAAGATCCTCCAAAAAACAGAAAAAAAACAAACTGATCCAATAGCTCAAGTCCACTCAGAAACAAAATTTGGTTTAGGATTTGGAGAAACTTTGGACAATGAGGTGCTTTGGATCCCTCTGCCACCTAGCTTCTTTGACACATACCTGAGATGTAGTAAGGAAACCTCTCTATGACAGGTTTGCAAAGCTGTTAAATGCATGCTATCCTTCACCTATAATTAGGAACATTCATGCCTCCTTCCAACAAGCCAGACCTTGATGATACACAGTTACCTATGTTCAAAGTCCAATAATATATTTTGAAACTAACTCCTGTATCTAATGACTTTGTCTTTTGTGATAACAGTGACAAGCCCTCTAACTCCAGAGACCACATGCTTGCATCCTGTGTTTCAGTGCAAGTCCCAGCTCCAAGACCAATGAACACTTAGCCTCGCCTCAGTTCCGTAATCTTCAAAGACAATGTCCAAGAATGCTTGACCAAAAACCAATTCCACCATTGATGATCCAGTTTTTTCTTTTAAGAGAATGTAAAATAAACTCCTAGAATATAAGTAATAAGAAGTGAATAAAAAATAGGAGTCATTGTAAAACAATTCTTTTGGTATCTAAGACATCTTTGTTTTGAGTAAGTAAAATTTCATTTGATTAAAGATTGTGATTTTTATGAGCAACAATTGGGATTGAATAATCAAGACCTATGAGGCAAATTAGCAAATATTCCCATCATTGTTCCTTAAGCACATATGTTTCCTGCGGGTAGTGAAATCCACCAGCATCTGTTCTGCTTGGTAGTAGCTTTTCCTGCTGTAGTAGGAATAGAACCAGCATATGTTTGCTGGTAGGTAAGTAAGCCATTTTCATGCTGGTTGGAAAGATCATGCTGCTAGACCTATGACCAGACCAACTAACATTTATTTCAACATAAAAAGGCCTAGGCTGTTATAGACCAACTGTACAGTGATGAGGGAAGATGGTAACTGTTTGTTAACGCACCTCCCAAGGTTGTTCCTTGGAAAATTAAAAGGCCAGTATAAGCAGTGGGATCAAGAACACTGGTGTACCATCAATACTACAATTTTAACTGCTTTAATGATCCCCAAGGCAGGTCCCCAGTCAGTAATGACTTGGGTCTCCCATTATTCTAATGTTTGTTGCTGTATTTTAAATTTTGTAGACAATCCTCATAAGAATACAGAGTTAGGAATTGAATATTGGGTTGTTCAAGAAGCATGGGAACAGGATAATTAAGGAGAAAATGATGAACTTTGTGAAGATTTAGAGGAGGTGATGAACATTTGGAGGTGGAGATGGTAAAATCACTGGAAAAAGCAACTATAAGGACTCCAACGAATATGTGAAAAGTGTTTTTTATGTGGAAGATCTTCAAAACTATAATTTTATTCTCATGTATCACAAATTTGTGATAAAAGAACAAAGTCCTTTTCACTAATACAGTAGTGCCTTGTTCTCAAAAGGAATTCTAACAGACCTAAAATAGTCAGGTGGTTCTTAGAGTTCCAAGAAGGCACAATCTCTACACCTTCAATTTGACTGAAATCCAACCTGAAAGAGATATCCCCTGTTTGCTGGCAAAAGCATCCTCTGATGAGTCTACAAAATGGCATAGAAGGATGGCTCCTAGTGAATTTCAAAAACTCAACAATGCATGCAAATCAAGGATTAGTCAAATTGGCTTCCCTCCAAACTCTTCACAAATGATCACACAACTAGTTGCCGCAACAAAGAAAGCAAACACAATAAAGGCTTCCTTTACAAGGCCATCACAGCTGTAAGCACCATTTCTGAGCCTTTCTAGTTACTTCACATGGATCTTTTTGGTCCTACTTCCATCAGAAGCATTGATCACAAGTACTACTCTCGGGTGGTCACTGATGACTTAAGCAGGTTTAGTTGGGTTTTCTTTTTGGGGACTAAGGATGAGACCTATTATATCCTTAAGGACTTTATTACTTTTATTGAAAACCAGTTAAATAAAAAGGTTAAAGCTATAAGGTGTGACAATGGGACAGAGTTTAAAAATATCTAATTAATTGTAACTCGTGGGGTCAAAGGTATTAAAAAGGATTATATGTAATGCCAGAACCCCACAACAAAATGGGGTTGCTGAAAGAAAGAATAGAACCCTTATAGAGGTAAAATGCAGCAAGAACTATGCTTGCTGACTCTAAGTTCCCTACCATTGTTTTTTTGGACAAAGCAGTTAGAACTGTCTTTTAATTTTGAACAGGGTCCGTAGTGACTCGTTCACCTCCATAACAAAACACCCTATGAACTATTGTCTAGGAAAGTTCCCAACATCAGTCACCTTAAACCTTTTGGGTGTCATGTGACTATCCTTAACACCAGTGACCACTTGGGAAAATTTGAGGGAAAAGCTAATGAAGGTTTTATTGTTGGGTATGCTGCTTATAGTAAGGCTTATAGGTTACAATTTATCCAGCAAAAAGATAGAAGAAACATTTAATTCGAGATAACTTGAAGATAACTAAATGTTCAGGGCTGGGTCAAGAGTGGTACTTTGACCTAAAGACTATTTTGATCTGATTCTTTAGGTTATACTCGTTCAAATCTAATCAACCTGCAGGTACACAAGAATCCTTACATACATGCAGGTACACAAGATGATTTCAGATTCGGAGTGTGATGAACAAGTAATTGTTGTTCCTTCTTTTTCCCATCTAACCCGCTTTTCTGGTCCTAAGGTTCATGAAGCTTTTGAAATGGTGGATAGTAATTCAGATAGGGTCATGAACTTGCTAGCTAAAGACAAACATAGAAGCCAAAGATACAGCTGAGAACATGGTTTTTGGTTTTTCAAAAGATACAGAGAATATTGAGACAAAGCTAATATGGTCCTGGCTGGATATTGATCTTGCTGCTAGCATTTCTGCTGGTAGTATTGATCCTGCTGCTAGTATTTCTGCTGGTTCTGCTAAACCATTTCCTACTGTTATCGAACCTGTTCATGCTGATGAAACATCACTTCCTCCTGGTCACTCATTGGGCTCAAGTGAACATTCTACAAGATTTCCCTCTCCTTCTGACCTTAGTGCAAATCATATCCTTATCTTTCAGTGATGGAGGACACATACCACCATCCTAGTACATGCATTTTCTCTTGCCATCTTCATAAGATGCTATTTAGGTGGCACCTGTTCACCAACTTATCACCCATTGAAGCTGTTTGATCCTGTTCCTACTAAGAGGGTGAACACCATTCATCCTCAATCATAGATTCTTGGAGATCTCACTTCACCAGTTCAGACAAGAGGAACATTGAAGAAGTCCAAATTTGGTGAAAGTACATTTGTCAGCTATGTTCATGATCAACAAAGGAATAATCACACAGACTATTTACATTGTCTGTTTGCTTGTTTTTTATCCCAACTTGAACCAAGTAGTGTTGCCCAAGCTCTTAATGATTCTGTGATTGGGTTTTGAGAGCAATGCAAGAGGAATGCCAACAGTTTATTAATCAGAAGGTAAAAAAGCTTGTCCGCATTTGCTGATGGGCAAATTGCTAATTGGGACAAAATGGATTCTGAAGAACAAAAGAGATGCCAGAGGAATAGTAGTCAGGAATAAAGCCAGATTGGTGGCTCAAGGTCATAGGCAAGAGGAGGGCATTGACTAAGATGGTATTTGCTCCCGTTGCTAAGAATGAAGCTATTAGACTATTCAGTAGATTGCCCATATATGGGTTTTATGGTATATCAAATAGATGTGAAGAGTGCCTTCCTTTATTGGGAAATTGACGAAGAAGTTTAGGTTACTTAACCTAAGGGATTTAAGGATCCTCATTTCCCTAAGCATGTTTATAAAGTTGTGAAAGCTTTGTATGGTCATCATCAAGCACCAAGGGCCTGGTATGCATGATTGTCTACTTTTCTGTTATGGCATAATTACAGAAGAGGTAGTATAGACAAAACTCTTTTTATTAAGAAGAATTCCAGGGATATAATTCTAGTACAGGTCTATGTGGATGACATTATTTTTGGGTCTACAAAGAAGACCTGGTGTGATGAATTTGAGGTGTTGATGAAAGGAGAATTTGAGATGAGTGTTATGGGTGAGTTAACATTTTTCTTAGGATTGCAAGTTAAGCAGAAGCCTGATGGGATTTTTATCAGCCAAGACAAGTATGTCCAGGACATGCTTAAAAAATTTGATATAGAAAGTGTGAGAACTGCAACAACACCATATGAAGCTTCAAAGCAAAAATCCAAGGATGAACCTGATGATGCTGTTAATGTTCATTTATACAGATCCATGATAGGTTCCCTCATGTATTTGACAGCTTCAAGGCCGAATATTATGTTTGCAGTGAGTGCTTGTTCTAGACACCAGGTTACACCTTTGACTTCCCATTTGAATGTAGTCAATAAGATCTTTAAGTATCTTAAAGGCCAACCAAAACTAGGTGTATGGTACCCAAGAGATTCTCCTTTTGTGTTGGAAGCATATAGTGACAGTGACTGTGCTGGTTCATATGGTGATAGAAAATCCACAACTGGTGGATGACAGTTTCTGGGTAGAAGGTTGATCTCATGGCAGTGTAAAAAGCAAACCATTGTGGCTACTTCTTCAACTAAAGCAGAATATGTTGCAGCTGCTAACTGTTGTGGTCAGGTACTTTGGATTCAAAATCAAATGCTTGATTATGGGTTCAATTTTATGAATACAAAATTTTTTATTGACAATCAGAGTACCATCTGCATTGTTAAAAACCCAGTTTTTCACCAAAGAATAAAGCACATAGAAATTAGGCACCATTTTATTAGAGATGCAAATGAGAAAAATCTTATTCGGGTGCTTAAGATTCACACAGATGAAAATGTGGCTGATTTATTAACCAAAGCCTTTGATGGACCAAGATTCAATTATTTGGTGGTCCACATTGGGATGCTCAATCCCTAAGTGCTAGGCTTGAGGGGAGGATTTGAGTCTAAGGGGAGGACTGTTGTTGTACAAATTTCTAAATCATTGGTTTTTCGTTTGTTTTACCACTTAGTTTTTATTGTTACACTATTTTTCTACTGCTAGTTTTAGTTATTACTCCTGGTATGTAGTTAGTTAGTTTTGATAGTAAATTTTTCCTTTTTATTGTATATGTTTTGGTCTAACCTTTTGCAGATGCATCATTCATGAGGGTGATTTAGCACTTTTCAAGTGTTATTCATGGACAGTGTGGCCGTCTTTTGATTACAAAGTATTCTTTCTAGTTGGTTTAGTGTTTCTTCTAGTGGTGCAAGAGTTCCTACTGGTAGCTTTACTGGTTCCTACTGTTTAACCACTTCCTGCTGGTTCCTACTGTTTAACCACTTCCCACTGAAGGCAAGCTAACCTTCCACAAAAACAAGTTCTCACCTCAGTGGAGGTTCTTGGTTCACATAATACAACATTGTCTCAATACCAAAACTGGTAGCTGGGATCAATTTAGAAGCTCACTGGCTATAGCTCTTATTTGTTTGTCTGATGGGAGAAGGTTTAATTGGTCAAGTTACATTTTCAAGGGGATGGTTAATAACATCAGTAATGCTAAAAGGTTTCTTATGTATCCTAGGTTCCATCAAATCATTTTAGGAATAGCAACTAGGAATCCTAAACAATATCATGTTTTAAAATTGTCAAGTAAACTGTTTGCTAACATAAGGTTAAATTTTGAAGGGGATCACATGCCACTTTTAGCTGCCATGCTTCCCCCTGCTCAAGCTGGTATAACAGATGTAGGTATATGGGAAGTTGCCCCAGATGTCCTACACACCATTCCTGAGACTATTCAAGAGACTAGGCCTGAGCCTGATCAATCTCAAGAACATATACCAACACCACCAAGACCAACAACATCAGACCACATTCCTCCAGTGGTTGAGCAGGGTCATTCTTCAGACCCCAACATCGCCTCTTTTTTAGGAGCCCATAAGTCTGATCCTGACCTCTTCACTTCCACAAATGTGGTAGATGAAACACTGGGAGGACCTTTTTACACCACTTCTCCCAGGTCCACTGCAGTTCCCCCTGTAGGTCCAACCTCAGGAGGTGCTAAGGACCTTGCTACACTAACTGCTTTGTCTTCTCTAGTGTCTGAACTTGTGCAGAGAGTTAGTACCTTGGAATCCGAGCTTAAGTCACACAAGTTGTTATTTAAAGATGTGGTGGGTCAATTGGTTAAGAAGGTTAAAGCTTTAGATTTGAAACTCAAAACAAGGAGCCAGAAGGTTGTTATGAGTGAGTCTGATAAAGAAGAGGAAGAAGAGCAAGATATGGATCCTCTTATCAAATTGGCTAATGCTGCTGCTTCTTCAGATGCTCATGTTGATGTTTCTCCTAGTGCTAATATTCCTCCTAGTCCACCTCTTCCTATTGATATGTCTGCTGGTGTTTCCTCTGGTGTTTCTACTGGTGCTCCTACTGGTCCTTTAACTTTTTCTCCTAGTAGCACAACTGTTCCTACTAGTAGTTCTGTTCCTGCTGCTATAACAATTCCTGCTGGTAGTGGTACTACACCTGAAATTCCTTCATCACCTGTCAGAGATGCCAGAAAAGGAAAAGGTGTTGCTGTTGAAGAACCTACTCCAACTCATGATAAGACTTTCAAGCAATTGGAAGAAGAAACACTAGGTTGGGAGTCTGCTTAGAGATTACAAGCTCAAGAACTCGCAGATTTCGAATAACAAAGAGCTGAATCTCTTATGGAGGATGCTAATTTAGCTAGGCAGATGTCTCAAGACCTTGAGATGACTGAAGACCAAAGAAAGAGACATCAAGAGGTTCTTGCATCTGTTGCAAACTACTCAGATGCTGCTTGGGATATAATCTTGGCTCGTCTTCAAGAAAATCCAGACCTAACTTCTACAATTTTCAGGGTTGAATTTACTGATGATGATTTTGCAGCCAGGATGGTTGAGTTGGTCAATACTCGAAGAAAAGAACTTGCTGAACAATAGGCTCAAGAACAGAGGGAGAGGCCTATGACACCATCTTAGCTCAGGTAATATATACGCACTTATGTGAATAATTAAGGTCCTGCTGTATACTCTACTAGTTGGACTATCGCTCGGGTTCAAAAATTCTCTCCTGAATAGCTTCAAGAAGAGTTTGATAAGATCCAAAGAGCTATTGCGTTCACGAGGGATTTAAAAAGAGATGGCAGTCCAATGACTAGTGCCTCTTCAAAGAAACTCAAGACTGGTAATGATGACGTAAATGTTGCAGCTCCTTCTCACTTTATTTCACAGGAAGAAGAAGGTGCAACTCCTTCTCAAAATGTTTCACGAGAGGAAGTTGCTGCTCCTTCTCATTCTCAAGATATTCCAGACGCTCAAGTTGAAGTTCCTTCTCAGAAAGCTACAATAGAGGATGTTGAAGTTTCGTCTCACATTGCTTCTACAGCACAACAAACTGCCTCCTCACTCAAGAAGGTTGGTACCATGAAGAAGCGATTAGGCAGAAAAGGTGTTCATACTTTTCAATCTACCATTCCAATTGAAGAAGGAGATCCTGATGCTGAACACAAAGTGTGCATTCAGTATGCTTCTGATACGGATTCTGCATCTGATGATGATACACCTATTAATTACTATGCTGTTGTTGACTATGAGTTATTGCCTACGGGGTTAGGCTCGATCAATGCCTTCTACAGGAAAGACAACTCTCGCAAGTGCTTCACAAGTCTTAGGGAAATCCTTCACTGGGTTACTAGAGCAGACTTGATGACCATCTATGGCCGTGTGATGACATTTTATCAGGATAAGAAAGCTGCGGGAGTTGGTCTTGTTCTTTGGGGGGATCTTAAGGTTTTGATGGATTCACCTGAAGTAAATGATGGTAGTGATGTTTGGAAGAACCAACACACCTGGAAGATTCAAAGTTGGAAGCTATATTCTTTTTCTGGGATTCATGTGTTAGAGACAGTTAGTGGACTCGTTTTACATATGTTTGTGGACAAGAAGTATCCTCTCTCTGTCAATTTGTCACGGAATAGTGGGTAATGAACTTACCACTGCAGTTCAGTTGATTGCCTTTCTCAAGAAACAAATATCTGATTCCAGGCATCCTAAGGTTCATGACTGGTACTGTTAAGTTTGTTATATATCTCCTAATCCTTTTTTTGCTATTTAAAATTTATTGTAAATGGTTTTTGCTTTTTGGGTCAATCTTGGTCTATGACTGACGCTGTTGGTTGGTTTTTGGTGCCACACTCTATGGATTAATGGTTTCAATTACTAGGCCTTTAAGGCTAGAATTAATTGAATTTTGGTTCTTAATTACCAGGCCTATCTGGCTAGAATTAATTGAGATATGGTTTCAATTCCCAGGTCTTTTGACTAGAATGAATTGATATAGCTTTAATGGTTTGCTTCAAATCATAGGGTCCCTCAACTGATTGATGTTTCAAGTACCAATAAGTTGAGATGGTTTACAATCCACCATGGGAGTAACCCTTTCTGGGTCCCAAGGATTGTCTAGACCACAAGCAAACGGCTATGTGATAAAGGCTTATAAAATCCGTTGATGGTTGCCAGGTTACCCAAAACTAGATGGTTTTCACTTGCCATATTCTTGGAATGAAAAGTGGCTAGTCCAAGGGGGTACGGCTCTTGGTAAAGACATCATCAAATCCGTTGATGGCTGTGATGATTTGCCAAAAATCATCAGGGTATTTCAACTCACCTTTGATTCACGTTCTAAGAGTTGGACTGGTTACTAATTCACTAGGGTGACGCCATGATTCCACCAAAGGACTAGCTAGCCCAAGAGTGAGTAGCTACTTGGTAAAGGCTCATCAAACCTACTTATGTTGCTGAGGTGGTTCTATTGTTGCTGGTTCAAGGAATGTGGAGCTTCAGAGTCTGCTAGTATCTATGTCTCAAGTCTTCATAGTCAGCATCATGCTCATATGTGTTTCTGCTATTTCTTGATGCTGGTCAAGTGTTTTGCTGCTGTTCCTAGTCAAGTCTCAATCCTCAAGGCAAAGATCTATCTAGAAACTTGAAGTTAACTATGTCAAATTCAAGTTTAGGGGAGGATTGTTAGGAATTATTAATTTTGTAATAGTTAGTATTCCTTCTGGTAGAACATTTATAGTTCCTGCTGGCAGGTATGTAGTTCCTGCTGGTAGAGTTATTATATCGTTCCTGCTGTTAGTACAATTGGGTTCCTGCTGGTAGCATAGTTCATGCTGTCAGTAGTAATAGTCAACCCGTATATTTAGTAGTTAGTTGAGAATAAGGGATATGCATGAGATATATTAGGAAGAGATAATGCATATCTTCTCTACGCGTATTCTCTACGCAAATTAGGGTTTCTCTAGTATATAAGAAGCATTCGGCCAAGGGTTGTACACATCTTGAAAACACTTTTTAATAGTAATATAGATCCATAGAGGATCATTGTTATTTAGTTATTCTTCTTTAACTCTATTGTTTATATTCCGCATAAACTTTAGTTTATTGTTAGAGTCTCTCCTGTAGTTTGCTTGTGATTACATAAGTATTCTACCAACCCTAAAGGGCTCAAAGATCTGTCTAGGACTGGACCAACAAGTGGTATCAGAGCCTGGTGAGAGTCTCTATAAAAGAAGAACCTTTTTCAAAACAAATTCAGATAACCATCTCAAAAGCCTTAACAATGACTTCATCCTCAGCAGATGAATCACAAAACCATCCTGAAAAAACTCAAACACAAAATGTCCAACAAATTGTTACAACCACTGTCTCAAACAACAATGCAAAATTTCCTTACTTAAAGAAGGATGAATATGAGACGTGGGCCATGAAGATGGAGTACTGGATCATGAACAGTGATCACCATTTGTGGAATGTTGTTCTGAATGGGAACAGCAAAAAGAATGTTGGAAGAGATCCAAAGGGAAACATCATCATTCTTCCTCCTGTCTCTGCTGAAGAACAGATTGCTGTTCAGAGAGAGACCAAAGCAAGGACCTTATTGCTTCAGTCTCTCCCTGAAGATCACATGGCTGACTTCCATCACTTGGATGATGCAAGGGATATCTGGTTGGCTGTCAAAGCCAGATTTGGAGGTAATGAAGAATCCAAGAAGATGAGGAAGTCCATGCTGAAGCAGGAATTTCAAGAGTTTAGGGTCTCTGAAGATGAAGGTCTGCATAAGGGATATGACAGGTTTCAGAAAATATTGAGTCAACTCAATCAGCTTCAAGCAAAACCAGACAATGAAGATTGTAATATCAAATTCCTTAGAGCCTTGCCTTCCTCTTGGTCACAGGTAGCTATCACTCTTAAAGCAAAGGGTGGTCTAGACTATCTGAACTTTGATGACCTTTACAACAAGCTTAAGTCTCTTGAGATTGATATCAAAGGAGGCTCAAGCTATAAATCAAATCACAGTGCAGCTCCATCTCACTCAGCCTTTGTTAGCACAACTAGTGGTAATAACAAGATGTCATATGCTGAAACTTCGAAACAATCATCTTCATACATATCTGCATCACCAGGTTCCAATGTTTCACATTTTAACTCTGGTAATGTAATGGAAGATGTTCTCCATTCCTTTGTTGCTGAAAGTGATCAGCAGATAATTTATGAAGATTTTGATCAGATTGGAAAACTGGATTTGGAGGAATTGGACATCAAATGGCAAATGGCAATGTTATCTGTTAGAGTTAACAGATTTGAAAAGAAGGCTAGAAGGAAGATGAATTTTAACAACAGGGATGCTGCTAGGTTTGATAAGAAGGAGGTCAGATGCTATAAGTATTCTTAATTGGGTCATTTTGCTAGGGAGTGTACTGGCAAGCAGGTGGAATCCAATGCAAGGTACTCTACATTCAAGATTAAGGAATTAGAACTAGATAAGCCAGCTGATCCCAAAGCCTTGCTATCTGTTGATTCAATGGTGAACTGGTTAGATCATGAGGAGAGTGCTGATGAGAATGCTTCTCAAGTTATGGCAATGATTGTTGGACCGAGAATGGATGAGGATAAGGTGTGCTGGTGAATTGCTCCATGGTGTCCACTGCTTCAGGACAAACTTGTCCTTTTAGTTGTCATGATAAATATGCTGAACTTAAAAAGGAATTTGATGATTTAGAAGTTCAATATAAGGAATATTATATTCAAGTTCAGGCATATAAAAATACCCTTAAAACTCTAGAACAACAAAAGGCATGGTACCAAAGTAATCAGTTAGCTTATGAGGAAAAGGTTAAGGTTTTGAAAAGAGATTTAGAAAATACAACTAACTTGTTAAAATATTCTTAAAGTATAAATAATAATGTAAACTTAAAAAAACAGGAGTTGCAGACAAAGCTAGACAATACTTTAGCCAGATTCGCTAAATGGAAAGAATCATCTAAAAACCTAGCCAAATTAGTTGATAGCTCTATGACTATTATTATATCGTTCCTGTTGTTAATACAATTAGGTTCCTGCTGGTAGGATAGTGCATGCTGTCAGTAGTAATAGTCAACCCGTATATTTAGTAGTTAGTTGAGAATAAGGGATATGCATGAGATATATTAGGAAGTGATAATGCATATCTTCTCTACGCGTATTCTCTATGCGAATTAGGGTTTCTCTAGTATATAAGAAGCATTCGGCCAATGGTTGTACACATCTTGAAAACACTTTTCTTAATAGTAATATAGATCCATAGAGGATCATTGTTATTTAGTTATTCTTCTTTAACTCTATTGTTTAGATTCTGCATAAACTTTAGTTTATTGTTAGAGTATCTCCTGTAGTTTGCTTGTGATTACATAAGTATTCTACCAACCCTAAAGGTCTCAAAGATCTGTCTAGGACTGGACCAACAGAGGCAGACTTCACATCTGTGTAGTTGTACTTTCTCAAAATCTCATGGACATATTTATCTTGACTGATAAAAATGCCTTTCTTGTTTTATTGGACATGTAAACCCAAAAAGAAGGTAAGTTCTCCTATAGAACTCATTTGAAACTTATCCTTCATAAGCTTCTCAAACTCATCACATAACTCCTTCTTTGTAGATCCAAAGATAATGTCATCCACATAGATTTGAACAAGCAAGATATGTCCCTTTTGTCTCTTGATGAATAATGTTTGGTCAATCTTTCCTCTTTGAAAACCATTGCATAAAAGATAATTGGCCAAAGTGTCATACCAAGCTCTTGGTGCTTGATGCAGTCCATATAATGCTTTCACTACCTTATAGACTTTATCAGGATGATCAAGATCTTCAAAACCTGGAGGTTGACATACATAGACCTCCTCTTCAATTTGACCATACAGGAAAGCACTTTTTACATCCATTTGGTAGACCATAAATCCCATATAAGAAGCATAAGCCAGGAACATTCTTATGGCCTCAATTCTAACTTACAGTGCAAGACTTCCATCAGAGTTTTTCCTATGCCCACTTCTTGAGTATGTCATTGAGCAACAAGTCTTGATTTGTTTCTGATGACAATCCCTCTTTCATCTTTCTTGTTTTTGTATACCCACTTTGTACCAATTGCTCTATGACCTTTAGGTAAATCTACAAGAATCCAGACCTTTTGCAGTTTGAACTATAGGAGTTCCTCCTGCATTGCTTCTACCCATGCTGGATCACTAAGAGCTTTAGAAACTCTTTTTGGTTCTTCCTGAGAGAGGAAACAAGCAAAAAGACATGTATGAAGGTCCTGATGAGACTTCCCTTCATATATAGCACTAAGAAATCCTAGTTTAAAGTAAGAAGTTATCATTCTTCTTGTTTGAACAGAAGACTACACATCACCAATCATATGTTCAATTGGGTGATCTTTGTGAATTCTTGTGTGAGGGTAGTTGGGAGATACGGTGAAGAAATTGTGTGAATGTTCCCCATTTTAATTTCTTGTCCGCCCAATGTGTGTCTTCAGATGCATGACTAGGTCCTACCAAGTCTTCAGGGGTAGTAGTATTAACTTCAGGGACAGCAGTACTAGCTTCTCTACTACCAGTATTAACTTTTAGTCTGGCAGTATTAACTTGTTGATCAACATTTATTTTTTTAAAAAAACCATTTTCCCTAAGGACTGCTATCTGTCAGAACTTTCTGTAGCATCATTTCCTCATCTTGTGAACCTATCTTTATTTGTATTTACCATCACAACAGATCTTGGTGCATCATCACCAAAAATATGAGCATCATTCTAAATTGGGCAAACAAAGGCAATCTGATCTGTTGAAAGATGTACTAGGACTCAGAGAACTCCTGTATACCTGCAAAGTCATTAAAAAATGTTCTGCAAACCATTGGTACATAAATCTTGCTTGGGATTAGAGAATCAATATCAAACAGCCACATTGGACCCTGTTATTTCCTCTATCCTTAGGCTCATTCTCGTAAGAACCCAATAAAGCCAAGTTTTCCTTGAACATTTCTGGGTCTAGTGTTGTATACCCTAAAAGCTTTGCTACTTAAGGAATATCCAACAAAGAAACCTTCATCACTCTTGCCATCAAACTTGCCCAAATTATCTAAGGTATTAAGAATAGTAACATGACATCCAAAAGGTTTCATGAATCTTATAGCTAGTTTAAAACCTCTAAAGAGTTCATAATGAGTCTTGTTATAAGGCTTGACTATTAAGACCCTAATATTGTACATAGCAACAATATAAACTGCTTCGTGCCCAAAATGTGGTGGTAACTAATCACTAACATTGTACTAAAGCAGCCTTCAATGAAGTTTCCTATGCTTCGTTTCTGCTACACCATTTTGCGGAGGAGATACTAGCTACACTATATTCTCTTTTAATACCTTTTTTCCTACATAAATAATCCATTACTTTGTTTTTAAACTCTGTCCCATTATCACTTCTGATTATTTTTTACTTTCTTATCCACAAGGTTTTCTACTTCTTTGATAAAAATTTTAAGGATCTCACTTGTTTCATCCTTAGTTTGTTAAAAGAGAACACCTATGAAAGAAAGCTTACTATAATCATCATGAAGTACTACTCATTACTTTTTTATGCATGAAACTTACTAATAAAAAGTTTTGCTAAAGAGCTCATGTGCCAGCATAAACAATGGCTAGTAATAGGGATAAGCCGTTGGTCTTACAAGAGGCTCAGTGTTTGCTGCCTTTAACACAGGCAACACAGTTTGGTCATTCTCAAATCTTTTAAGGGAAGATCTCTTACAAGATTTTCTTTGACAAGTCGAATTTAATAATCTTAAAAATTTATATGAACCAAGCTCTATGCCATAAAGCAGTGATTCTCAGTATGTAGCATTGCAACTATACAAGTTAAACATCTTTAGGACTATGTGTTTCATATCAAAACTATACATGTGTATCCCGTCTAGGAATTTTAAGAAGGAGCTGGATTTGAATCAGGCAACTTAAAATTAGGGAGATAGGAAAAGACATGTAGAGTCAGTAAAAAGAAAACATAGTTTCTTTTTGTCACACATCTGTGAGACACTAAAGAGTTGAACTTTTAACTCTTTGACAAAGTAAACATCATCAAAATCAAGATTATCGTTTTAATAAACTTTTTGCCAGTATTTCTGCCTCCATATGCACTCAACCAAAAGTAAACATAACCTCATCAGTTTTGAAATCTAAAAATGGGCTATTTTCCAGTCATGTGCCTTTAGCATCACTATCAACAAACCTTTATGATTTAGTTTTGTGAAATGCTCGCTATAAATCTTATTAGTTAGTTTGTACTGTGGACCCAAGCCATTACTGACGTGGATCTGCCTCGTGCAATTCAATGTAATTATATTTGTTGAAAACCAGTAGGCACCATTGGGTTTGATGGTCTTCCAACCCAACATGCTGAGGGCTTAACAGCATTAAACCCCCTTGCCCTGACAGTATTAACAGTTGATCTAAATGGCCTACCAGTATTAAACCTTTGATTAAAACACCTTTTTGTTAATGATGTTCTCTTGTAAAAGGGCCTATGAACAGTTGATTGTACTTAATTTTGAAAATATGTCCTTGGTTTTAGCACAATTGAATTTTGATTTGGGTGAGCAATATAAGAAGCTAACAAATTAAGAAGACCTAGCAATTCTAAAAGTCTAACGTGATAACAGACCTAACAGTAGTAACAGGCCTTTGCAGTATTAAAGATTTTAGCCAGTCGTCAGTAAGACTGCTCTTGGACCATTGTTTTGTGTGCCTGGGATGAAGAGTTTTAGAATAATAGTTCATTATCCATTTTGTTTAAAATTTTTCCACGTAACTATTCTTTTCCTCTGTTGGTTAGGAAAGCTGTATTGAATGTGATCAAAACTTCCACAGATAAAACATGCCTTGTTATTAAACACAAAGTTACATCCTAACTGATTGGATTTTTGACCATTCTAGTTCCTTTGGTTTCCCCTAGGTCTTAGTGACTTGTACATCTCTGCATACCTAACTGACCTTTTAACAGGTTTAACAAACTCTTTCTTGGTAGCAGTAGGTATAACAATTTTCTTTTCAACCTTAGGGTTAGGCTCATCATCATCTCATGCATCTACACCCAATTCTTCAATAATTGGAGCCATCATTATTCTCTCTAACTGTTTCATAGGTTCTACTGTCCCGTAACATGATGTAGCAGATAGACAAACTTTCTTTCCAATCTTGTCTACCTTAAGTGAAGACTTAACAGAGCTAGTTTCAGTTCAGTTATTTGATGTTGTTCCAAAAGAGTCATCTGTAATCTCCTAGATTATCGACTCTTTATAAAAGCAATAGTAGGCTATAAACTAGGAATCCCAATGACCATACTCATTTTCACACTTCATTGTTTATCCTGAAAGAGTTAGCTCAAAACCAAGAAAAACATAATCTAACCATTTTTCTTGTTTTAGCAGTATTAAATGTTACTAACAGGATTAACAGTGAGACATAGAAATAACTAGCAGTACTAACTTCTCTACTACCAGTATTAATTTCTGGTCTGGCAGTATTAATAGCAGTACCATTATCCTTAAGACTGCTATCATCATGAGACTTTTCTGTAGCATCATTCTCATTATGTAACCCATCTTTATCTTGTATTTGAGCATCAACAACAGATCTTGGTGCAGCATCACCAAAATATGAAGCATCCTTCCAAATTGGCATTACAATGCAATCTTGATTATCTTGATCTTGTTGAGAAGATGTACTAGACTCAGAAACTCCTTGTATACCTTTGCTAGTAATTCTGCCTCCATAGGCTCCTCCACCAAAAGTAACATAACCTCCATCAAAGTCTTTGAAATCTTAAATATGGGCTATGTTTCCAGTCATGTGCCTTGAGCATCCACTATCAACAAAGCCTTTATCATTTAGTTATGAATTGCTCTGCACAAAAAACTTATGGAGTTAGTTTTCTTTGGGGACCCAAGCCATTACTGACTTGGATCTGCCTTGTGCATCAATGTAATTATATTTGTTGAAAACCAGTGATGCACCATTGGGTTTGATGGGTCTCCAAACCCAACATGCTGAGGGCTTAACATCATTAAACCCCCTTGCCCTGACAGTATTAACAGTTGATCTAAATGGCCTATCAATATTAAATCTTTGATTAAAACACCTTTTTGTTAATGTTGTTCTCTTGTAAAAGGGCCTGTGAACAGTTGATTATGCTTGATTTTGAAAATATGTCCTTGGTCTAGCAAAATGAATTGTTGATTTGGGGTGAGCAGTATAAAAAGGCCTAACAGTATTAAAAGACCTAGCAGTACTAAAAGGTCTACCAGTGTTAACAGATCTAACAGTATTAACAGGCCTTTCAGTATTAAAAGATTTTAGGCCAGTCTTCATTAAGACTGCTCTTGGAGCCATATGTTTGTGTGTACTGGGATGAGAGGGTTTAGAATAGTAGTCATTATCCTTTTTGTTATAATTATTTCCACTTACTATTCTTTTCCTCTGTTGGTTAGGACAGCTGTATTGAATGTGATCAAAACTTCCACAGATAAAACATGCTTTGTTATTAAACAAAAAGTTACATCCTAATTGATTGGATTTTTGACCATTCCAGTTCATTTGGTTTCCTTTAGGTCTTTATGACCTGTACATCTCAGCATATCTCATTGGCTTCCTAACTGGTTTTTGTATTTTAGCAGCAGTAGGAATAACAGTTTTCTTCTTTACCACAACAGGAGACTCATCTTCATCCTTATCATCTCACACCTAATCCTTATTAATTGGAGCATCATTATTCTTCCTAACTTTCTTAGGTTCTACTTCACTGACATGATTAGTAGGATAGAAAAACTTTTCTTTCCAATCTTTATCAACCTTAAGTGGAGACTCAAAAGAGCTAGTTTCAGTATCAGTCATTTGTTGTTGTTCCAAAGAGTCATTAGTATTCTCCTTAGAATTATCTGACTCTTTATCACAACGAGTGGTAGGCTTTAAACTAGAATCCCTAGGACCCTACTCATTAACCTCAGGTTCTTTGAATTCTTCAAGACCTGAATAAGATAAGTATAAAGTTGTTGGTCTATTAAGAATCAAAGGATGAGGTGAGGGGACAACATTATATCCAAAACCCTTTTTACTCTTGTTAGTTATCTGACTTCCTAACAACTGATGTAAGTCCTTTGCAGATTTATCAAACTTTGCAATCTTAAAATCAAACCCCTCCTTTTCTTGTTTAACCTTTTCAAGCTCAGTCCTAAGTAATCCTAACTCATATTCTTTAGAGCCTACACTTCTTTTAAGTAGAGCAATTTCCTCAGAGAAACAGTACTAAACAATGAACAATGAATAAAACACAAAATGCTTCAATATTATTAAATCAATAATACGAGTACTCTTGCTTAGTATTAGGGTTACAACCTTGAAGATATACGTTCTTTCTCTAAGATGTATATCTATCTCTTATGTGTATCTAAAACCTTAACCTAGGATCTCCTTTTATACACCACAAGGAGTCATTTACAAGATAATTACCGAACTTTTAGGATCAATTACAATTATAATCATATACGAATCTTCCTAAAATACATACATTCCATATTTATCTCTTTGCATCCTTATCTCCAAGTCAGCAGCATTAACCATCAGCAGTATTAACTTTTCTTCTAGCAGTATTAACTAACACTGACAGTACTAAGTTTGTACTGGCAGTACTAACTCCATTAGTACTGTTAGTTATACCTTGGCAGTATTAACTCTTGATGAAGATTTATTACCAACAAAATTGAATCTATTCGTAGGAATTTTTCTATGGTTTGGAAAATGCAGAGAAAAAGATGTCGTTGATTGGCTGGAATAAAATTTTAGCTTCTAAGAAAAATGGAGGTCTTGGCTTCTCTAGTTTTTTTGCTTATAACTGCGCCCTTCTTTTCAAATGCATTTGGCGGTTTCTTGCTAATGGTGCTTCTCATTGGTCTCGATTAATTTCAGCTATATATGGTATTCGGGGAGCTCTTGACAACTCTTCTTCCTATTCAAGAAGATCTCCTTGGCTCGACATTGTTAATGAAGTCAGAAAGCTTGCCTCTAAGGGCATTGATCTTCTTTTGCTTGTCAAAAAGAAAGTTAGGAATGGTGAGGCTACTTCCTTTTGGAACGATGTGTGGCTTGGTGATTTTCCCCTAAAGCAAACGTATCCGAGGCTGTATTTCTAGGAATTAGACAAACATGTTAGTGTGGTTTCAAAGTTAAGAGCTAATTCTCTTATTAGTTCTTTTTGGCGGTCTCATCGAAGTGGTATTGAAGAAGAGCAACTTCTTCTCCTTATCTCTAATACTTCTTCTGTTATTCTTGCTAATATTAGTGATAGATGGTCTTGGCTGTTAGATTCTTTGGGCAACTTCTCGGTAAAATCAACACGTGAATTTATTGATGATTCCATGCTTCTGATGACGGATGTTCCTACAAGATGGGTCAAATCTATTCCCATTAAGATTAATATTTTTTCTTGGAGTGTTTCTTTGGATAAGCTGTCCACTCGATTGAGTCTTTCTCTTCGAGGCCTTGACATCCCGTCTTTTATTTGCCCTCTTTGTAGTATTGCTGTAGAATCAACTTCGCACCTCCTTTTCTCTTGCCAATTGGCTCGTTAGTTAATGATTAAGGTTGTTCATTGGTGGGATTTAGAGTATCAAGACTTTCACTCATATGAGGATTGGCTTCTTTGGTTCAAAAATCCTAGAGTTTCCAAGCGGCTCAAGGATGTGTTTGAAGGCGTTTGTTACATTTCTTGGTGGGTTATTTGGAAGTTTCGCAATCAAGTTTTATTTGGGATTAACTTCCCTCGTTTAGATCTCCTTTTTGACGATATTGTTCGCTTGTCTTTTCATTGGTGCTCTAGTCGTTGTAGCTCAAATTTTGATTGTAACACTTGGATGAAAAATCCTAGTTCTATTATTTTGTAATCTTTTTCTAGCTCCTTGCTAGTTTTTATATAAAATACCGTTCAAAAAAAACATGACCTCTCATGTTCAAAATGAACATGAGAGGATCCTAATCCTTTAAATAACGATTCATGCATGTTGTCTAGTGTTGTTTTTGAAGCAATTCATATTGTTTATTAGGGTTTTTAGATATGTAGGTTACCGAACTTTGCAACTTTGTTTGTTTAACTTACTTCTTTTGTGCAAACCGGGTATTGAACTTTTTTTAATGGGCAAATTAGAGACCAAACTCTTTCTTTAACTTTTGATAGTCGGTTGCATTTCACGTTGACAGTTGACTTTTTTATTTTATTATACAAATAAGTTACTTAACTTCGCGAATTTGTTTACCTAAGTTACTAAACGTATTCGGTAGACAAGGTAAAAACTCAATCTTCTGGTTATCAATTTTTTGGGTAACCTGAATGAATAAGGTTTTGGTGTTCATTAACCGGAATGTGAAACCAGTATACCCCAATACCCCGTTTGCACAAAAAAAAAGTTTGATAACCTATCTATCTAAAAGCCCTTGTTTATTATTAACCAGATATGAATGTTTTTTAGTTATTAATTTTGCATAAATGTTTTGTTCATTTAGGTATATATTACATAATTTTGAATTGTTTGTGTTGATTAATCTGTGACATAGTTTGATGGAGCAAGGTTCAGTTCCACTTCCCATTACTAAAGAAGCAATTCTTAGGCTAAACAATGGATTTACAAAAGAAGCAGTTCTTAGGCTAAACAACGGATTAGTGACTTTTGAGCAAGCCCGAGCTTTGTTTAATGGTAATTTCTTAAACTAATACTTTTGGTTTTGATTTAGTGACATGAATTAATCTGTCTTCTTTTTTAGCTTTTGGTTTCTATTATTCATTACATGTGACCAACACAACAGTTAAACGTATACCATATTCTAAATGGGTTTTTAATAATTATACCTGAGCCCATGTCGAACACTAAATATTGGTTTTTAGGTACGATACCCATTTAGATTCCACAAGTCTATTAAATCTGCACCTATATCTATAGAATACGAGTTAATTACATATCTCTATAGAGTAAAATTGGTATCTTTTATTATCAGCACCATAAATCTTTTTATTTGCATTGTTTTACTTATCGATATTATACTATCTTGTGCAAGTTTTATCCAGTTTTGATATGTTTATACGCAATTGACTTGTCTACTTTTAAAGCAAGGTTGGTGCAACTAAATATCTTTGTGTGGCATAAGGTTAACGGACCGGTAAGGATTCATGGGGGTGATTATTTAATAACAATAGTTATTAAGGAGAGAGAAAAGTGTTATGTTATGCAGGCCACTAAACCGATTGAATATGTTAGGAGTATGATAGAGGCAGATCATAGGCTGTCTTCTGGATGTTACAAACTAACCTACAACCTTCCACCAAATGGGGATGTTTAGGTCAAGACATATCATGATTGGCACTTTGCGCTTGAGTTTTCCAAAGAGAGGGGTTATTTAGTGTATTTGGACTTTGAGATATGTCCATATGTAACGATTGTTATTAAGGAAAGACAAAAGCATAATGTTGTGCAGGCCACTAAACCCTTTGAAACTGTTAAAAGTATGATTGAGGCGGATCTTAGCCTGTCTCTCTGATGTTACAAACTAACATACAACCTTTTACCAAATGGGGATGTTTGGGTCAAGACAAATCGTGATTGACACTTCGTGGTTCAGTTTTCCAAAGAGGGGTTATTTTGTGTATTTTGACTTGGAGATATGTCCATCCAGTACCATGACTCATCTTGCTTATGAGGATGCTTCTGGGGAGGAAATGATGCTGATGTAAGATTTAATATGTCGTTTTTAACCCCAGAATTTATGCATGGTTTTTGGCTGTGAATGTTTTTTGTAATTTGCATGTTTGTTATATTGAATGTGGTACCTTTTGTGCATTCCTGTTTATTAACCTTTTCATTTTCCATGTTCCTTATTTCTGGATAGAGTGCTCGGTGTCCTTATGTTATAACTATGTCATGGGACCTATGAAGGTTTCCATAGAACCAATATATCGCCATGTTTGTTGCGCCATAGTCATATCTTTGTCATTCATCATTACTATGTGTTCAATTTTTAGATTTACCCTAATCTGTGGTTCATACACCCATTTACATATACAAAACATACATTTCACATCACAGTAGAATCTTATTTATCACCTAGTAACTTGTGTTGTTGCAAATTGCAACTCGACGCCATAATGATACTGGCCTCTACTGCCTTACTTACTTTCATCTTTCACTGCTTCCATTTGGGTCGTTTTGTTTCTGGTTGGATTATCAAAACTTATGTCAACCGTCATTTTCAGGTAATTGTGAATGCAACAAAAATGGTACTCCGTAGTTAATTGTGAATTTACCAATATGATCAATCTTTGTGTTGCTAGCCGGCTTATCAGGACAGGAGCTCATATGACTCCATACTAGTCCCGCATGTATCTAGGCCAATTCTAACCAACTTTGGATTAGGAATGTCAGCTACCAAATCCATCATATATTAAGACTGCTCGGGTTGTGCTTGGTTTATAGTTTATGGCATCAAAATGACTTCTGGTTTTGTTTTTAAATCATAGGAAGACGTATATAGATTTAGAAATAGAATTAGGTAATGCAGCCAAACACGCAATACCTTATTTCGGTATGAATAAATAATTTATCATTTCTCATTTTTATGTTCTGAATGAGCAAGTTCATCGTGACTTACTCTACAATCTATGGTGTGTTATTGATTTTCTAAACCATACATGCTCCTGTAGTCCCACTATAATACCTAAAACACAATAGATCAATGTAGTGCATTAGGGCACGTTTGGGACCTTTTTGGACAACTATTGATAGCTTAGACTTTCTTTATTTATCTTTAGCATAGAGTTTAGGCTGTTTGTGTTGCCTGCTTTCGTCTAAAATTGCTAGTGACGTCCTCGCTCCTAATGCTTACAACATCCAAAAGCAGTCTTACATAGTTAAAGTGAAAGAAGTCAAAGTACCAAGTCTTAATAGCTTAATGCCTACATCTAAAACCAAATGGCAACCTATCCAAAAACAAATGACTAATTAACAGAATTACAAGTCGAATGTAAATAAAACCAACATTAAAAGAACTTTCCATAAAGTTTGTGTTTTCATTATACTTATTCACATAGCTTGAGCAAAATTCCACCTATATGTGTTCCCACCTTCAAGTCCTTCATGGAACTGAAATGCATATAGATTAGTAAGCCATGAATAATAACTTTTGCACACATTTGTAAATAAACCATATAAAATGCTAACAGCTTGTTAAAAAGTCTAGAATGCTTCTTACGTGCATAACAAGTTTCAGTGAATCATCACAACCAATCCTCTCCTCCCAAAATATCAAACCAAACAAGAGGAGCATTATGATTAATGTGCTGAACACGCAATAGAGGCCTCAATTTTGCCCCAATGTTCATTTGGGCTTAATGATATAAAAAGGTTGTAGGTTAGTTTGTAACATCCGGGAGACAGGCTAAGATCCGCCTCAATCATACTTTTAACAGTTTCAAAGGGTTTAGTAGCCTGCACAACATTACGCTTTTGTCTTTCCTTAATAACAATCGTTACAGATGGACATATCTCCAAGTCCAAATACACTAAATAACCCCTCTCTTCGGAAAACTCAACCGCAAAGTGCCAATCACTAAATAACCCCTCTCTTCGGAAAACTCAACCGCAAAGTGCCAATCACGATCTGTCTTGACCCAAACATCCCCATTTGGTGGAAGGTTGTAGGTTAGTTTGTAACATCCAGAAGACAGCCTAAGATCTGCCTCTATCATACTCCTAACATATTCAATCGGTTTAGTGGCCTGCACAACATAACGCTTTTCTCTCTCCTTAATAACAATCGTTATTAAATAATCACCCCCATGAATCCTTACTGGTCTGTTAACCTCATTCGACACAAAGATATTTAGTTGCACCAACCTTGCTTTAAAAGTAGACAAGTTAACTGCATATAAACATATCAAAACTGGATAAAACTTGCACATGATGGTATAATTTCGATAAGTAAAACAATGCAACTAAAAAGATTTATGGTGCTGATAATAAAATATACCAATTTTACTCTATAGAGATATGTAATTAACTCATATTCTCTATATATAGGTGCAGATTTAATAGACTTGCAGAATCTGAATGGGTATCGTACCTGAAAACTAGTATTTAGTGTTCGACATGGGCTCGAGTATAATTATTAAAAACCCATTTAGAATATGGTATACATTTAACTGTTGTGTTGGTCACATGTAATGAATAATAGAAACCAAAAGCTAAAAAAGAAGACAGATTAATTCATGTCATACTAAATCAAAACCAAAAGTATTTGTTTAAGAAATTACCATTAAACAAAGCTCGGGCTTGCTCAAAAGTCACTAATCCGTTGTTTAGCCTAAGAACTGCTTCTTTTGTAAATCCATTGTTTAGCCTAAGAATTGCTTCTTTGGTAATGGGAAGTGGAACTGAACCTTGCTCCATCAAACTATGTCACAGATTAATCAACACAAACAATTCAAAATTACGTAATACATACCTAAATGAACAAAACATATATGCAAAATTAACAACTAAAAAACATTCATATCTGGTTAATAATAAACAAGGGCTTTTAGATAGATAGGTTATCAAACTTTTTTTTGTGCAAACGGGGTATTGGGGTATACGGGTTTCACATTCAGGTTAATGAACACCAAAACCTTATTCATTCAGGTTACCCAAAAAATTGATAACCGGAAGATTGAGTTTTTACCTTGTCCACCGTATAAGTTTAGTAACTTAGGTAAACAAATTCGCGAAGTTAAGTAACTTATTTGTATAATAAAATAAAAAAGTCAACTGTCAACGTGAAATGCAACCGACTATCAAAAGTTAAAGAAAGAGTTTGGTCTCTAATTTGCCCATTAAAAAAAGTTCAATACCCGGTTTGCACAAAAGAAGTAAGTTAAACAAACAAAGTTGCAAAGTTCGGTAACCTACATATCTAAAAACCCTAATAAACAATATGAATTGCTTCAAAAACAACACTAGACAGCATGCATGAATCATTATTTAAAGGATTAGGATCCTCTCATGTTCATTTTGAACATGAGAGGTCATGTTTTTTTTGAACGGAATTTTATATAAAAACTAGCAAGGAGCTAGGAAAAGATTACAAAATAATAGAACTAGGATTTTTCATCCAAGTGTTACAATCAAAATTTGAGCTACAACGACTAGAGCACCAATGAAAAGACAAGCGAACAATATCGTCAAAAAGGAGATCTAAACGAGGGAAGTTGATCCCAAATAAAACTTGATTGCGAAACTTCCAAATAACCCACCAAGAAATGTAACAAACGCCTTCAAACACATCCTTGAGCCGCTTGGAAACTCTGAGATTTTTGAACCAAAGAAGCCAATCCTCATATGAGTGAAAGTCTTGATACTCTAAATCCCACCAATGAACAACCTTAATCATTAACTGACGAGCCAATTGGCAAGAGAAAAGGAGGTGCGAAGTTGATTCCACAGCAATACTACAAAGAGAGCAAATAATAGACGGGATGTCAAGGCCTCGAAGAGAAAGATTCAACCGAGTGGGCAGCTTATCTAAAGAAACTCTCCAAGAAAAAATATTAATCTTAATGGGAATAGATTTGACCCATCTTGTAGGAACATCCGTCTTCGGAAGCATGGAATCATCAATAAATTCACGTGTCAATTTTACCGAGAAGTCGCCCGAAGGATCTAACAGCCAAGACCATCTATCACTAATATTAGGAAGAATAACAGAAAGATGTATTAGGAGATAAGGAGAAGAAGTGGTTTTCTTCAATACCACTTACGTGGAGACCACGAAAAACTAATAAGATTTAGCTTTAACTTTGAATCCCACACTAACATGTTTGTCTAATTCCTGGAAATAGAGCCTCAGATACGTTTGCTTTAGGGGAAAAATCACAAGCCACACACGTTCCAAAAGGAAGTAGCCTCACATTTCTACTTTCTTTTTGACGAGCGAAGAAGATCAATGCCTTAGAGGCAAGCTTTCTGACTTCATTATACAATGTCGAGCCGAAGGAGTCTGTGCTTGAATAGGAAGAAGAGTTTGTCAAGTTCTGTCCACTGAGATACCCTTATATAGCTGAAATAATCGAGACCATAGAGAAGCACATGTGAGTCAGAAACGCCGCCAAATCCATGTTTGTAAAAGATGGGCGCGGTTATAAGCAAAAAACTAGGAGAAGCCAAGAGACCTCCTTTGTGTTCTTAGAAGCTAAATTTTTTTCCAGCCTCATCAAGACTATACTTTTTCTTCGCAGCTTTCGCACAAATAGAATAAAATTTCCTACGAATAGATTCAATTTTGTTGGTAATAAATCTTCATCAAGAGTTAATACTTCCAAGGTATAACTAATTGCCGAGTACAATGGTAGTTAGTACTGCCAGTTAGACAAAACTTATTACTGGTTCAGCGTTAGTAATTACTGCTAGAGAAAGTTGTAATACCGAGTGATGTTAATGTGCTGACTTGGAGGACTAATGGGGCAAAGAGATAAATATGGTAATTGTATGTAGTTTAGGAATGATTTGTATATGATTATAATGTATTGATCTGTAAGAAGTTTCGGTAATTTATTCTTGTAAATGACTCCTTGTGGTGTGTGTAAAGGAGATCTCTAGGGTTAAGGTTGTTTAGATACACAAAAGAGATAGTTAACATCTTAAAGAAAGAACGTTATAATAGTTCAAGGTTTGTGACTGCTAATACTAAGGAAGTGTGACTTCGTTTATTGAGATTTGAATAATATGAAGCATTTGTGTGTTTTTAATTCATTGATCATTGTGTGTAGTATTTGTGTTCTTGTGAGGAAATTGCTCTACTTAGAAATGAAGTGTAGGCTCTAAAAGAATATGAGTTAGGAGTTTATGCTGAGGACTGAGCTTGAAAAGGTTAATCAATAACAATGAGGGGTGTTGATTTTAAGATGCAAAGTTTGTAAATCTACAAAGGACTTACTTCATGTTGTTAGGAAGTCAGATAACGAATCAAGAGTAAAAAGGGTGTTTGGATATATATGTTGTCCCCTCACCTATGCCTTTGATGTCTTAAAAGGTCAGACAAGACTGTATACTTATCTTATTCTGGTCTTGAAGAATTCAAAGAACCTGAGGTTAATGAGTAGGGTCCTAGGGATTCTAGTTTAAAGCCTACCACTCGTTGTGATAAAGAGTCAGATAATTCTAAGGAGAATACTAATGACTCTTTGGAACAACAACAAATGACTGATACTCAAACTAGCTCTTTTAAGTCTCCACTTAAGGTTGATAAAGATTCTTATTTATCTTTTTTTTTGAAAGTAAAGTTTTTCTATATGCTAATCATGTCGTGAAGTAGAAACTAAGAAAAGTTAGAAGTATTATGATGACTCCAATTTTTGTGTTTGGGTGTCAGATGATGAAGGATGTAGATGAGTCACTCCTGTTGTGGTAAGAAGAAAAACTGTTATTTCCTACAGGCTGCTAAAATTCAAAACCAGTTAGGTAAGCTAATGTGTTATGCTGTGATGTACATGTCACAAAGAATAGAGGAAACAATGGAATGGAATGGTCATAAATCCTACGTTAGGATGTAACTTTGGGTTTTTTTAACAAAGCATGTTTTATGTGTGGGAAGTTTTGATAACATTCAATTAATGCTGTCCTATACCACGTGGTATAGATGTAAGTGATATTATTTTTTTCATTAATATGGTGTTTGTCTACTATTCTAAAAACCCTTCATCCTAGTACCACAAAATTGGCTCTAGAGCAGTCTTAATGAAGGGACTGGCTAAATTCTTTTAATACTGAAATGCTATTAATAATGTTAGATTTGGTAACATGGTTGACTTTTTAGTACTGCTAGGTCTTGTTAATACTGTTAGGCCTTTGTATAATGCCTTCCCAAATCAACAATTCATTTTTCTAGGACCAAGGACATTTTTTCTATCAAGCATAATAAAAAAGGTGGTTTTAATCAAGATTTGATATGATAGGCCATTTAGTATCAACTGTTTATACTGGCAGGGCTAGGGGGTTTTTATTTGTTGTTAAGCCCTCGCATGTTGGGTTTGGAGGACCCTTCAAACCCTTTGGTGCATCACTGGTTTTCAACAAATATAATTACTTTGATGAACAAGCGATCCAAGTCGTAATGGCTTGGGTCCCAAAGAAAACTAAACTCCTTAAGTTTTTTGTGTGAGCTATTCATTAAGAAATGATAAGGCTTTGTTGTAGTGGATGCTCAAGGCCCAAGACTGGTAACATAGCCCTTTTTTAAGATTTTCAAAGATTTGATGGAGGTTATGTTAATTTTGGTGGAGGAGCCTAGGGAGGCAGAATTACTGGGCAAAGGTATACAAGGAGTTCTGAGTCTAGTAATTATTCTCAACAAGATCAAGATAATCAAGATGGCATTGTAATGCCAATTTGGAAGGATGCTTCATATTTTGGTGATGTTGCACCAAGATCTATTGCTGATGCTCAAATACAAGATAAAGATGGGTTACATAATGAGAATGATGCTACAAAAAAGTCTCATGATGATAGTTGTCTTAAGGATAATGGTATTGCTATTAATATTGCCAGACCAGAAATTAATACTGGTAGTAGAGAAGTTAGTACTGCTAGTTATTTCTATGTCTCACTGTTAATCCTGTTAGTAACATTTAATACTGCTAAAACAAGAAAAATGGTTAGATTATGTTTTTCTTGGTTTTGAGCTAACTCTTTCAGGATAAACAATGAAGTGTGAAATTGGTTACTCAATGATGTCTTATTTGAGGGGAGGAATGTTGTTCTGTCTATTGTGTTGAGTTTAACTCCAAATCAACAAATTGGTATCAGTTCACCATGTCTTATAGACATCAAGAATTGACTAGTCCAGAGCAAACGGCTACTGGTAAAGACTTCTCAAATCCGTTGATAGTTGATAGTTTACTCAAAACTATATGGTTATCAATGCACCATGTTTTACAATGAAGCATTGGCTAGTCCAAAGCAAATGGCTATTGGTAAAGACTACTCAAATCTGTTAATAGCTGGTAGTTTGCCATAAACTATGCTTTGTGTGAATTTGTGCGCCAAAAGAATAGAGAGAATTGGTGAGTTTAAAAATAGATAGAGAGATGTGTGAAAAACAGACAGAGTGTAAAGTGAGTTAAAAGAATTAAGAGATAAAATGTGAGCTTAAAAACATAAAGAGAGATTGTGTGAAGCTATTTTTGAATGATACACAAGTTTGGTGTTTGTACTGCTTTTGGTGGAGAAGTTAATACTGCTAGGCTTATTTTAGTACTGCTAGACCAAATTTGGTACTGCTGGATGACCGTTAGCACTGCTTGAGCCCTAACAGAATTTATCATTAATAAATAGCGCCGTTGAGATATTTCCGCCATATACCTATGATATAGGGTTTGACTAATTGGACTTTCATGATCTTTCTATATATTCGTTTGATTTACTCACGTTAAACTCAAATTTCTTTAAGACGGTTCAAACCATATAGATATACGTTTTCTCTAATATAATTCTCGATTAAACTTTCTAAGCCTTTACATCTTTTCCTTAAACGATATATACCAATAATTAATCACCTTATATTACTATGGCTAGTTTGGAATTTGTGATAAGCACAATTTGGCTGCGTCTTTTGAAATGTCTACTGGGGAGTGTGGGATTTATCAATGTTACTGATTCCCAAGTCAATTGTCATATCAGATATGCTCTCACTAAGAAGCCAGAATCTATTATTTCATTTATCAAACAATTTTGGTGAACTGATGAAGCTTTACTGACACTGTTGGGGAGGTAACAATCATGTATCATTGATGGCCAATCCAAAGACGGTTCACTAAAGCCACCTCAACGAAGACATCTTAAGTTGGGACCAATCATGATTGGTATCATTCTTTTCAATCTCAGAGATTTTTGAGCAGTTGCTCTCATAGGGTTATCAAACAGATTCTGATAAGTTACTTTTCAGAAGGGTGTTTTCTACCTCTAAATATAAGGTTTCGTTATACTTTACTCTACTTCTTTGTTTCAAGCCCTAAGAAGACTGTATGGGAGAATTTAGTTTGTAACATAGCTACTGCTCTGTATCTGCCTTATGCATCAAATAAGGAAATACAACTGCTTAGGGCTGATTTTTGAACATTCTGGTCACAAACATAGATGCCCCATAAGTTTTTAATGTATCCTAGGTTTATTCAAATTTGCCTAGATATGCAGAAGAAACAGCTTAAGACACATTCCAGCACATATCATGTACCCTCTCTAAATAACAAGGTTTTTAGCAACATGAGGAGGCTTACCAAAGGATATACAGGGGTAGAAATTGGGTTATTTCCTACTATGCTTACTTTCACTACACATGAGGATCTTCACTATACCATCCAGGATCACATCCGCACCTTCACTTATCATTGAACCTACCTTTGAACCTCAACCTTCACCTGATGCAGAGTACCATGTTCCATCACCCAATGAATCACCTCTCCATGTTGTTCACTCACATGGAAGTGATGAGGGTAGCCTGAAACTAATAGAATTGATGAATTTGGTTACAAAATTATCTGACAGGATTGGAGTCTTGGAGGATGATTTAAAGAGGACAAAGCAAACTTATAGTGCTGCATTCACTAAGCTTATTCTCAGGATTAAGAAGTTGGAGTCTAAAGTCAAGACTGGGAAAGCAAGGAAGAGAGCAAGGGTTGTGCTTTTAGAGGATGAAGAAGATGATTCTTCCAAATAGGGGAGGAAGATATCTGACATAGATGAAGACCCTAATAACTACTTTGCTCAAGATGATGAAGTTGTTCATGGAATCAGATACTTCTGAAGATAGGACATCTAGAAGATTGTATGCTTGGTATTCAGTTTAGTACTGCTCCTTTAATATTGTACAGCCAAGAAAATCGTAGTACTGCTGGTAGGGAGTTGTATATGGCGAAGGAGTAAGAGCAATGGAAGGATAAGGCAAAGCAATCATGACTGTACAGACCTAAGAAAAATTCCAAGAAATTTTTAGAACAAGAGAGACTGGGTTTAGAAGAAGCTATCAGATTACAAGAACAAGTTGATGAAGATGAAAGAGCTCAAATAGCAAGAGATGAAGAGATGGTAAGACAGCTCTTAGCATTGGATAAAGAAAGAGTTACAACTGAATCTAGACATACTAGGATATTCGATTGGATGATCCTTCATTCAAAATTAATTGGGATTTGATGTATATAACATTAGTCAGAAGCTCAAGCATGGAAGAACATGATTGTCTACTTGAAAGAATCAAAGTAATTACCGATGAAAGACTTGAAGGAATGAGCTATGATGGAATTAGGCCAAATGTTTGATAAGGTATGGATTTTCAATCATAACTTGTCTATTGGATTTAGAATTGAAAAGGGAAAAGAAGAAGCCTGCCTGAATTTCAAGAAATTAACAAGAAGAAATAATTAAGAAAGATACACTCTAAGAAGACTACATGAAAGTGGAAGAAAATATCTTACTAGAAGAGGAACAAGAAAGTACTACTAAGAACAAAAGGTGGAAAATAGTGTCAGGATGATGAGAAAGATGAACTTAAGAATTTATTTAGATATAGTTCCAATGGAAGAGTTGCAGAGAGGTTGTGTTTATCTATCATACAAAGTATCATTGTGGATTGGAAGACTTACACTGTGTAGAAAATTTATGAATTACAAAATCATCAGAGGAGATCGAAAGATTAAAGAACTACAGATCTGAGTGAAGATCTTATATGATTTTGATAGACAAGATAGTAGTGGTGTTATACACGGCTGGTCAAAGAAAGGTATTGTTCCTCATAAGCAGAAGATTGATTTAATGCGATGGGGAGACTTGCTTACACTTTTTAAGCAATGATGAAGAGTGAGTGAAATTTTGAATAATCAAGTAATTACGGATACGTTTGCTTTTGGGAATATCACAAGCACACACCATCGTTCCCAAAGGAAAGTAGCCTCACCATTTCCATCTTTCTTTTTGACAAGCGGAAAACAAGATCAATGCCCTTTTAGAGGCATGCTTTTTACTTCATTAACAATGTCGAGCCAAGAGAGCTTCTTGAATAGGAAGAAGAGTTGTCAAGAGCTCCACGAATACCATATATAGCTGAAATAAATCGAGACCAAAGAGAAGCACCATTACCAAGAAACCGCCAAATCTATTTGAAAAGAAGGGCGCGGTTATAAGCAAAAAAACTAGAGACGCCAAGACCTCCAGTTTCTTAGAATCTAAATTTTTATTCCAGCCAATCAACGACATCTTCTTCTTCGCATTTTACAACAACATCGAAAAAATTCCTACGAAATAGATTCCATATTCTTACTAAGACGCCTTTAGGAAACTTAAATGATGACATGTAATATAACGGTAAGAGCTAAAGGACAGAATTTGATGAGAGTAAGACGACCACAATCGAGAGGGGTTTGAGCTTCATTTAGAAAGTCTAGCGGATTATTTGCCAACTGACGTCATCCCAGGGACCTAAGTCTAAATTAATACCACTACATTTACTCCAAGATAGTTAAAAAGGAGTATGGAGAATTGAACGACAATTGCATTAGCTGGCGGAAGCTACCACATCATGGAAATACAATTACCCATAAGCTTATTTTATTAAGATTGATCTTGAGACCCGAAGCACATAAAAACATTTAAGAACGTTAACAATTGTTGATAAAATTGATGAAATTCCATTTACCTAACAAAAATAACATCATCGGCATAGGACAAGTGGGTAAGTAAGAGTTTCAGTTAATGTGAAATACCATGTAAAAAGCCCAAGCATTCAAACGTTATTAAAGGATGATGCAAGCTTTCATGATCAGAATAAAATGAAAAGGAGATAGAGGATCCCTGGTATCAATCCTTTGGAGAATTTGAACTACGTGGTCGGATACCATTGACAATTAATAGATCCCATAGACAGGTTAAAGAATCCTTGGAATCCCAACAACGCTCCATTTAAGGCCAAAACCAAAATTAGCTAGAACCACATTTAAGTAATCCCATCTGACTTTCAAAGTCTATCTTAAAGATCAAGATTGTGGACTTCTTGTGCTTACACCAGGATAATAGCTCATTAAGGATAAATGGGGCGTCAAGAATATGCCGATTAGAAACAAAGGCCGATTTGTAATCACTTACCAAGCTCCCGATATAACGAGGCTTAAAGTTAGCTAAAACTTTTGTGATGAATTTTATACATACTTTCCAATCACTTATAGGACGAAATTCTTTAACATTTAGCTCTGTGATGTTGGGAATCAAAGTAATAAACGAAGAGTTACATCAAGGAGGAAATGAAACTGTAGAAAAGAAGGAAGTAACAGCAGCTACGACATCATGGTCAATTAAACTCCTGTATTTACGATAGAATTCGAAAGTGAAACCATCAGGGCCAGGAGATTTACTTATTCCACAATCTCAAGCTGCTCTTTTTTCATCTACTATTAGAGACATTTCATTAAAATCCTCGATTTGGATCAGGGGTTATGGTTTAGGAAATTTGATAGTCAAAAAGTAGATACTACTCTGAAAACTGGGTCCGCAAAAGCGAGTAGCAAGGTGCTTGAGAAATTACATTTTTCACAAGAGATGTTCCACAATCCAATACCATACTTGCTAAACTCATGAATAGCCAACTGAGAACGTTTCTTATTAATAATTCCATGAAAAAACTTGGAATTTTCATCCCCCTCTATAGCCCACCGAATTTTGGCCTTTTGAGCCATATCTAGCGAAGAAGACTTGTTAAAATCCTGCAACTCCTTCAACAAATTCGACCTCTCATGAATCAGATCATCGTTACGGCTTCCTTGGTCGAAAATCTTATCCAAAATAATAAGACGATTCTGAATATTGCGTTTATGCTCATTCGACTTTTGATTATCTTCAGCAAGCCAATGTTTAATTGAAGACTTAAGAGACTGCAATTTTTTCTTTAATTTTATGATACTATTTGATTCCATACAAACAGAATTCTTCCACGAATCTTCAACCATCTTGTCAAAACCTTTCCAGGAAGACCAAGAATGGAAAAACCGAAACGGCGTAGGACCATAAGCAACATTCAATTCACGAAGAAGGATAGGCCGGTGATCTGAAAGATGCTTATCGAGACATAAAGCTAAAATGGAAGGAAATAGAGCCAATAAACCCTCAGAAATAAGAATTCTATCCAATTTACTCATCTTGGAAGCAGATTTATGAGCCCAAGTAAATGAGTACCCTTCTAAAGGAAGATCAATCAAGCCCGTCCTAGTGATGAAATTATTAAAGGAATTGGCGCCATGAGAATTAAATAAAGAACCACGCCTTTCGTGCTCAAATCGAACTTCATTAAAATCACCTAAGAGGACACATTCTCCATCCCAAGAATCTATCAAATGATGAATAAAGTCCCATAACATGCTTCTTTCGGTAAGATCCTATGGAGCATAGATAGATATAACAAGAAGTTTGGTAGATGAAGGGATCCAAGTACCTGAGATCGCCAAAAAGAATCTGAAACTGTAGAATTATCTTTAACAAATAATCTAGGATCCCAAACGCAAAGAATACCCCCTGAGTAACCAATAGAGGGACTAAAAGCATAGTCAAAAAATAAATTTCCCCACAATGCCTTGATAGAAAATAGATCCATTTTTTTCATCTTAGTTTCTTGTAAAGCTACAAAATTAACTCTATGTTTGGTATTCAACTCCTGGATCCACCCTTTTTTAGCCTTGTTACCAAGACCTTGAATATTTAAGGGTCCAAAGACATCATCTAAATTTTCGCTATCTCTTGAGACACCTATAATCGGCTTCTTTATTCTTCATACATCCGTCCATGTTATAACCCATAGTTTGACCCACCTTTATCAATTCATCCATTACTTCCAATATTGAGCCACTTGCTTGAAATTTATCATTAACCGATGAAGCCTTTTCCTTGTTGCTAGACGTAGTAGGATTTGGTTTGGGTTGAGAAGCGTTTCCAGGAATGTTGTCTACAACATTTTCCTTAACATTCGGGGTAAAACCTAGCATCCTTATTCCTCTTTAGAATTTTATATATCCAAAATGGGTCTTCAGAGATGATAGTATTACAACTGGGTTTAGGATTTACTTGAAATTCATCAACATTTTCATGAGCAAAGCTCGTTTCAGAAACATGCTCATTATCCGACCCACGATCGTTCTCATTATTCCCCTCAGATTCCTCATCTGAAGAAGTGTCATCCTCCATCACCGTTTTGAATTCTGGCATCCATGCTTCCTGCTCCTTAACACAAATCCAGTGAAGCTGCCCCTTAATGATGATTTTAACCCTATCATTTATAAGTACACGGGGTTTTGTTCTCACACACACTCTTATGCATGACAAAGAGCAGTTATCGGATTCATTTATATCTACAAGTTCACCCCAAGACGCTATAATTTTTGCATACGTATTACGCGTAAGAGCTTTAACTGGTAAACCTTCAATAGCTACCCACACTAGACGCTCCTCACACACAAAAGAATTACAAGCCGGTTTCAACACCTCAAACCATGAACCAACACCCACATGATTAGTAATCTTTTCTTTAGAAGTGACTGAATCCAATTCAAGAAGAACCCATTGACCACCCAAATAAAAAAGCTTAACATTTTCAAAACCCTCATTTGCTAGAATGATGAAGAGGTTAGAAAGTGCATTTATATCTTTCATTTTACCCATTAAAGAACACGAGAAGTCACGTTCCATAATGCATGCATCATCAAGAACAATGGCAGGGGATGATTCAGTAACAGTATTATGGTTAACTGATCCACTTTTTAAAACAGCAGCAAATGAATTTGAAACTGTACCCAGTGATGCATTTTTTCTGGGTAGAACATTATTGGCAGAGGGTATATTTTTTTTTCTCTCTAAAACCTGACAGTGTTGGCATGAAGGCGCAGCCGCCCAATCCAAATTGTACACAAATTCTCAATCAATCGATCCAAGTTGTCCACCCGAATGAAACAAACAAATGCAAATTTTTTACCTGCTTTAGACTTCTTGATTGGAATATAGACGTCGATTACATTACCATAAGCCAGTCAAACATTCCAGAGATCACACGCTGTAAAATGGTCAGGAAAATTGGTTATGAAAACGGATTTGGAGATTTTTTGTGTTTGATCCTCCTTAGAGTAATTGTAGGATTGATTATTGACACCCATGATAAGAAAATTAAGACAACGAATAATGAAAACGATTGGAAAACTCAACTACGAGTCCAGAGACGGAGGCTTTATTTAGATAACCCCAGAGTCAAAATTTGGCTTTATTATTATTATTATTGCAACATTATTAAACCTTGGTCCTTTAACCAACTGCCACATTGGTATGCGAGCCGACCATGGTCTAGAAGTCTTATTTCGACCTTGGTGATCCTCGACCATTTTGAAGGCTGCAACATCAGTTGTGAGCCGGCAAGATGCAACAAACTTTATCAGTCTCGGATTATTACTATGTGCCTTATTTAGAAGACTGCTACATTGGTTGTGAGCCGGCAAGAGGCAATAAACTTTTATCAGCCCACAGCTTTTATTATTCTTATTTTTACCTACACCCTTTAAACGACTACCACATCGGTTGTGAGCCGGAAAGAGGTAGTGGTCTTATTTCGGCTTCGGTTTATTACATAACTATTATTATTATAGCCAAATTTTAAGTCCCGTGGTCTTTTAACTACCTAGACAATGGTAGCGAGCCGCCAAGAATCAGTAGCCTATTTCCCCACAACCCTAACAAAAGCTCGATATGTACCTTAATTTCATCAGAAGGAATCTCTACAAAACCTCGATGTGTACCTTAAAATCTTTACTAAAAAGATCCGTTAATGCATAGTCTAATAAAACAAGCTTTACATATTTAAAGTCTATCATGGAAACTTGCAAACTCTTAGCTTTTTTGAGCTAGATTTCAAGTTTTAAAGCTTCTTGTATAAAAGACTAGCAAAAGCTTAAATTTATATAAGTTAAGGGACAAGCTAGAGCGCAACATGCTCGATCAAGTTAAAATTTATTCCTTAAAAAGACAAAACTACGTGTTAAAACACTTAATTTTATTTTTTGAAATTTTTTAATTTTGGCATATTTTTGCTATTTTTGATGGAAAAATGGGGTTACGTGAAGACAAGGCAAATGAAAGTAAGATCGAATCAAAAGATCCCCCATACTAGAACTACACAATGTCCTCAATGTGAGACTGTCACCCCCATACTAATTTCAAGGCATAATCAAAATATTAAGGGGTCTCTACGCAAATCTAAAGCCGTTTATTAATTATGCTAATAGATAAACGTTAGTCAATAAGATCTAGGATATCGGATTCCTATAAATAAGCATGCAAAGGATAGAAGATCGAGTGAACGATGGACAAAACCACGAGCATAAGAGTCTTAAAAATTCAGGCAATCTTGGACATAAAGCATGAAATACGAGAAAGGAAGAGGCGAGCCTCCTCACATCACACTTATTCATACTAATATACTATTACTAAGGATAAGCATGGGTTGCCACCCATAAAGCGCTTGTTTATGTTAACCGAGTCACGAGCATGACTCGATCCCTGAATTTAGTAGTCCATGGGGAAAGTTTAGAGATCCAGGACAACCATTGGTGGTATGTTCCTTCCAAAATAGTGTTTAAGTCTATGTCTGTTCACCTTGAAATTTGGTCCGTGGAGACATTTAAAACACAAAACACCTTTTATCAAACAGAATGGAAGAGGATGAGCCTCTCACATCACAAACTATTAGAACATTATACTAATATATGTACATACTAGGTATAAGAATGTGTTGCCACCCGCGAAGCGGCTTGTTTTTGTTAACCGAGTCACGAGACTGACTCGAACATCGAAAATTTTAGTGGTCACATGGGGAATGTTTGGACGATCTGGGTCTAACCATTGGGTGTGGGGGTTGGTTTGTCCCCTCCTAAAATAGTGGTTGAAGATCTATGACCGTGTCATCTTGAAATTTGATTCGTCGGTTTGTGATAACTCGATGGTTCCATAAGGGAAAAGTCCTTGGCAAGCAACGGTACACGGGCCCGGTCCAGACGGGTTAAGCTGTGTACGCGAGAAAATATTTAATCAGAATTTGAAGAGAATAACTATCGATCTCCAAGACGTTGAAACGAGGTTTCTTAATCTGGAGTCATTGATTTTCTTCGTTGTCTCTTTGTAGATTAAAGATGTTTCGTAAGCTTGATCCTCCGAGTTCATTTAATTCATCATTTAAACTGTTTCCGCTGGTGGATCACCTGCAGTCTTAATGTCATAATGTGTTGACGATGCTGTTAGAGGACTCCAATAGGCCTTGTGTTCTGAAGTATACATATGTAGAGACGACATAAAGCATTACCGTACACGAGCTATTAAGGAGTGCACCCGATGGGTGTTTGGAATAGCAAACGGAAGGCAGCAGATAAGGAATCATCTATACTTATCATGACCATGGAATGACGATTTTCACCTACGGTTCTTTCTAAGATACGTTTCAAACCTCCGAGATTTGAAACTCACTTGTCCACTCGTTTGAGGATGATACGCTGGTTATGAAAGACAGCGAGTAACTCCATACTCATGCATGACCGTTCGCGAATTGGTCATGGCAAAAAATGGGTACCCGATCATAATTATAGCTTACGAGGAGTTCCAAATCGGGCGCGAAAAGAGATATTTCAGAATTTAGACTCAATAAGTCGGGCATCGCATTAGTGGGGAGCGCTTTTGTTTCAACTCATTTAGACAAATATCGTCGGCCCACGAGGATGTACCTGTTCCTAGAGAAGAAGAACGGGAAGGGCCCATAGAAAATCGAGATAGCCCCATACGTCAGAGGATCTCGCATACTTAATTGCATTTTGACGGCATTTTATCGTGTTTGTGGGAGTGTTTGCCTTGAACGTTGGTCTTGCGTCACAACCGTCTTTGTGACCATAGTCATGGGCATCGTCGGAAATAGTCAGCCTAATAAAAACCTGGAATGCAAAGATTTTTTTTAGCTGTGTAGTGTTGGCACCATGAGTGTCCCCGGTGGGTCCATCATGGCATTCCGTGGGGATATCAATGGATTTGATGTGGCACCACGTGAACACATCAGTTTAATCATTAAAATACCGCACAAATCCTAAACATGTAGGGGTCGCCCGCAAAAAATGAATGTTAATATCTTTGAAGTGAACTTTTTCGTTGTTGGGTCGATATCGATTTCACAGAGAACAAAATTCCCCGGCATGATAATTTGCAAGGTCGGCAAGACACGGTGGTATAGAATCACCATGAAAAGATATCATTACGAGGGTCTCGAGAGGAAATTGTGTGTCGTTAATTTGCGTTTTTGTCAAGGTCTTCACTTGTGTCTCATCTCTTATTTGTTACTAGACAATTGGCCTTCGGCGGTGTTGGAATAAGGGAAACTTGCTCATGGGTGCTCTCCATTTTTTGGAGCAACTTTTTTGGATAACGTTTCAGAAGGTCTGTCATTCAACCAGGTTGTTTTAGCTAAGTCAAACAATTTTCTTTCTTTTAAGGAGACTTTTAAACATTGAAGCAAATTTCGGCATTTGTAGAGAAGAGCATCCGCGAGACTGATGCTCGAAATGTAGTTCCGATAGAATTTCAACAAATTTTCGAAGCGAGATTATCATCTTTTTCATAAAGCTCTCTGTTTGTTAGCATTTGAAGATAAGGTATAAACGGTTTAGGCTTAGAGCTAACAACGTGGGTCATCAATTAGAGCTTGATTTGGACTACCGGAGGTTGTGGATTGTTTTTGGTTAACTCGGTTGAACGTATCCATTTGATCACTCGGGTTCCCATTCCACCCACTTTGGGAAGTGATGAGAGAATGGGGTGGGGTTTGGGGAGTTGTCATAAGAATAATACCACTTCTGGTGGTGATTGCTTTTCAGAAGTCACCTGTATCGGGTTAGCAACGGTGTTTGCTCAAGAAGTGTTCCCGAACCCGAAGAAGAAGCAGGTGGTCGATTTGGAAAAGAAAGACTGTACTCATTTTATGTTTCTGATGATATCATTTATCGTTAACTATTCCTTGCGTAAAATAGCAGTCTTGAACGCATTGTTTTGTTTAGTCAACGTAGTATCCATCTCTTTATTTAATTTCGTCCTCATATTGCTTATTTGATTTTGTAGTACTCTCATATTAACTTCATTTGCCTTCATGTAGCTTGAGAGATTGTTTGAAAGTCCAACTTGAGGCGGTGGTTGATAATTCTGGTTACCTTGATTGAAATTATTTCCTCAGTTTTGATTGTAACCATGATTTTGATTGAAACGGTTTTGATTATTTTACACGGGAGGAAAACCAGGTGGTCCCATTTGATTGCTAGCACGATAATTCGGGTCTCCTTGAGGACGATATCCTTGATTTTGATTATAGGTTGCTGCGGCTGCAGAAGCATTGAGAGTGTGCCTTCGGCGGGCAAGACACTCAGACAGTAGGGATTGCGGAGGCCAACCATAAAGTCACGTGCAACTTTCAGAATTTGCTTTAAATCGGTCTCTTAAAGGTAGGTACTTACATGAAGAAGCATAACTTTACGGCATGTGGAGAGCAGACCATCTCCGATGGACATGCCGTGGTAGAAGAAGAAGTATTTGCACTCACTTTGGAAACAACCAGTTTGCGTGAGTTGCGAACTTTCGACTTGTTTTCGACAATTGTCAAATCATTTTAGTCAAAAGATTTTCCACGGCCGGGGCTATCATTCAAAGAAGAATCTGTTCAGTTGGGTTTAAAGCATATGTAGAAGGTATCGCAATTTGTGATGTTAATTCCGTTAAAACGTGATGTGGGCATGCACGAAGGAGATCCTTGAAAACGGTATCATGACCTACACTGTGTAACGTTTCCTTCCAACTTTTGGTTGAAAGATTATGTGATTTTCATTTCGAGATGTAGTTTTGGAAGGAGGAAAGTAATTGATTAATAAACTTGGAAGAAAAAGATTGTTTCCCAAGTAGAATTAGTGCGATTGGGGTTGTTTTGTCCGAAGCCATCTCAATCCGAGCTGCCCCCTCGATATCGAAATATAAAAAAGACAGCATAAGCGTAAGCGACGAACTTAGGCTATGTCTTATATACTTAATTGATAGAAGTAATACTTAGTTGAGAACACTCAGACGAATGAGTGAATCGCATGCATGATCGCTTCTCTTCTCAAATCCTGTAAAATTTTGTTTTTGAAGTTACAGAAGATTTAGAAGTCCCAATGTTTAAGCACGCAAAATGCTCCCGCTTTACGCCAGAGAGATGTAGCGATGAATAACAATAGAATCTCCGTAAAACCCTCTGTGGGTGCCTTGGAGTTTAATTGTTCGCCATAGTTGATTGGCACATCGTAAACTACGGAAGTCTCTCTTCAAGAGAAGAAGTAAAGGTTCAGTACTCTTTCGATTGGAACGTTCAACGATTTACCGGCGTTTTCGGAGTCGTGGGAAGATTGGACAATTAAAGTTTCGAGAAGAGCGGGTGCGCATGCACTTAAAATAAGAGAAATTAACAAAGATAAAATATTCGTGTAACCGATAATCGAAACAAGTGTAGGTAGCTCTCTAGAAAAACGCACCAGAATGAAGTGGGTGGTGCGGGTAAACGCGAAGCGTTTTAAAAACCTTCTCCTTTCGGGTCGAAGTTCGTAGGATCAACCCTCCTTAAACTTCTCTTAGAATTTGTAATCTAAAAGTGAGCCGATTTCACAAGTGACACACGGTTTTTTTGTTTTTTATATTTTTGTGTTTTTTATTTTTTTGGTTTTTTAAAATACTTTAGGAAGTAGAAGTATTTTTTTTGGGTTTTTTTAATAAATGTCTACGAAATAGTAAATCGAGAAAAATAATATATTTTTTTTTTTTGTTATGTATTTTTTTATATAAAAGAAAATAACAAAACGATGTAACTTCACGAGGAATGGTTCTTCAAATACACTATCTTTATAACTCCAACGCGAATTCGATGCTACGCTGGGCCGCGCCAGTAATAGATTAGTGTGATACCGGCCAATAATAGCATAGTTATATTATATATATACTGAATAATTAATTATTAAATTTAAGCAATAAAAATTTATATATGAGGAAGGTTAAATAAAATCTGAACAAATATTAGTGAGAAGGATATACTAGAAGGACTTTTCTAAAAAAATTTCTGTCGATAAATTCGCCATAAGAACAAATTCCAGCGTTAGAATCAGCAAGTAGTGTTAGTCGTATCTCAAAACTTTTTGGAGATAAAAAGAGTTTTTCTTTATTTTGAGTGTATACGTTTTAGTATAATGCGTCATTAGAGAAGAAAAGAGAGAAGGAATGTTTAGTTGCAGTCATCAAAAAAATTTTGATGCACAAATTTTTTGACTTGTTTTAGTTTGATGCGCGCAATAGAATTTTGGAGATGCAAAAGAAAAGTCAAAAAAGTTGGGTACAGAAAAACGAATTTTTGGGAATGCACAAAAAACGGATTTGAAATGACATCAAGTTTCTTTATTTTGAATAAAAAAATTCGGTCAAAATCATCCACTTTTTGTGTAAAAACTTCGCTTTTCCAACTTTTTCATGCATCTATATACTCGATCTTGTGAAAATTTATGTTCTAGAATTTTTTAGAGAACTTTTTTAAAGAAAAGTAAATCTTTTTTATCCTTCTGCCGAATATTTGTCTTTTATTTGATCTTTTCCAATATATGCTCTGTATATAGCTATTTTTACTATGATCCTGTGTGGTATTTTATAAAGTATTGTGTTATATTATTAGTTGTAATATATTAAAGTTTAAGTAGTGATAGTATTGTTGTATATAATATATATATATATAGCTATTATATAAGTAGAAGAATACTCTATTAGTGTCAAAGATAATATAAGAATAGTATTTACGTTAAATAAATGAAAATCACTGTTAGGAAATAAATGTGGAGATCAAATCGTTCCCGAGGTCGTATCCGACGAAGCAGGTGTAGATTTAGGAGAATCTCGTTTATAGTTTTGAGTCGTCTAGTGATTTGAGAAAATTTCAAATTCAATGAGGTTTGGAATTCCGTATTTCTGTGTAATGAAATGCGAAACGTAGAATATAAAGGCAATCAACAAATAGAAGACAATTACGAAATTAAGCACCGAAAACGTTAACGGGAATTAAATCGCGAAATATAAACCTAAAGTATCAATTTTAACCCTAAAAAAGCAAACTTAATTTAACAGTCTAAATGATAAGACAAAATAATTTAGAAAAATGTATTGATATTTGTTTTACTTGTTTGACGCACAATGCCAGCCGAACCGAACCGAGCCGAACCGAGCTTATTCGGTTCGGTTTTCGGTTTTGGATATCTATTTCGGTTTAGTCGGTTTGGTTCGGTTTCGGTTCGGCTCAAACCCGACATTTTAGTCGGTTCGAACCACTAAACCGAACCGAACCGAGCCGAACCGAGCTTATTCGATTCGGTTTCGGTTTATATAAGGTTCATTCTGTTCGGTTCTCGGTTTCCAAAAATCCTTTTTTTTTAGAACGGCAACTATTGTAAAACCAACTAGCAAGAAGCTAGAAAAAAAATTACAAAGAGATCAAATAGGGTGTTGCAATCAACTATCCCAACTAAAAGTACAATTACATCTAGAAAGGCACAAAGTGAAAGAGCGCGAAACAATATCGTCAAAAATAACATCTTTACGAGGGGCTTTCGACGAGAAGAGCAACTGATTACGAAACATCCATACGCTCCACCAAGGTTTCCAAAAATCCTTAACTCGGTTTCGGGTCGGTTTTTCTCGGTTCGGGTCGGTTTCGACCCGATGCTCACCCCTAGGTTGAACTATTCACGATTATGCGGATTTTGGTAGCATCATCTTGTAAATAATGAATGAACTTGATAGTAATCTTTTAAAATTTTCCTTAGGCAACTAATTTGTGCCCTTAAAACTAATCCAGCAACATGTTTGTTGTTGCTATCACCTATGTATACATGCATATTTTTCAATCTCTTTCCGATGCCCAACATAAAACTTACCACTTTCTAATATGTCAAAAGAAGTTATTTCGCGTTAATTTGTAAACTATAAAACATCTACAACTAATAGACCTATATGTATGTGAATTGATCACAAATTTAGAGAGAACAAAACACGGTTTCGTGGTCAAAGATTGTTAAGATTGATCTTATATTATATGTTTTTGAAGTTGGTGAAAATTAAGATTGATTTTATATCAACGTTTGCTCATTTGCCTCCACCTTCATGTAAATCTTATTTTAAACATATATATTACTTTAAAAACGCATATAACCATATCAAATAAGTTAATTGATAATAATGTTTTTAAACATAGTTAATTTAATTGAAGCCTTTAAAACTATGATAACCAAAATCTTTTAACTGATACGCAAATATATGTTACTTGTATAAGAAACAACAGTCGGTGGATCATTTTCATTATAGAATAGGCAACATTACATTTTTGCGTAAATCAAAACAAGAGTACACCCTAACCAGGTTTGAGATCGTCGTTACACGTACTAAAATTGGATAAAGTTCGGTGCGGTTTTAGATAAACGAGTTCTGATTGTTTTTTGATGATAAATCAAAGTTTTTAATGATGCATCTAAGTGATGGTTTAACCCCTTAAAGACGGTGAAGATGAATTTCAAAGCAACCTTAATCTTATAGGAGCCTCGTTAGGTATCACTTTGGATGGTAATCCTGCACGCTCTAAAAATGATGTCTTTGGCGATTTTCTCCATGAAATAAATTGAACGGGTATCTCACCTCCATCCTGTTGACGTTCTTTTCTTGAACCATTGGGGGGATAAGTAAAAATATAAAGTTTCCATGGAACTGTGTTTTTAATCTTCTTCAAGTCTCCTGTCATTTTATCTTTGTTCCCATAGTTGTTTTGGCGAATTCTATATCTACAGGAAGATCAGGCGGGCTTTCTTTAGTGTGGATTCCAGCTTCTTTTCTCTTATTTCACGCCAGTTCCAACGAAGATTGCTAGTAGTGCAAGGGTATTGGCCTATCATCATAACACGTTATCATCTTCTTCCATGGAAGGCAATTGGTATGTCATGGTTAAAAGATCCTCTTGTTTTTAAAGAGTGTGGTTGCACATTCTCTATACATATGCTCGCAAATCATCATTTTCTTTCTCCACTCATTGTTCGGGTTCAAGTGGGTTCAAATAGTTCTAGCCAAGGTCGAGTTTGTTTAGTACTCCTTTTCTTATAGGCTCTTTTTGTTGTTGTTATTGTTGTATTTCAGTTTCATGAGATCTCTCGTCAAATGGTATTGTCATTTGATTAGTGATCTTGTCTCTCTTGATGTATTTGTTTCCTTCAACTTTGTTGAAGTTCAATGTTATGTTCTTTTTGCCAAAAAAAAAGATGTAGATATTGTATTTTAAAAAAAAACAATACATGACACAAAAAAAATTTAAAGTACAAATCAAAAGTCAGAACTAGGGTGGAAACGAGCTCGAGCTAGATTCTTTCATCTATATAAATCTTGAGTTTGTTTCGAGCCTCATATTTTAAGCTAGAGCTCAGCTCGTGAAAATTTTCATAAGTTCGAGCTCGGTTCGGGGGCTCGACTAATTTATATGACGTGTTAAAAGAAAGAAAACTCAAATAAAACTCAGCTCGTTAATCACACTAAACTCAAGCTCGTTTGTTCTTTTAAGCTCGTTTATACATAATTATATGTATAGACAATATGAATACGTATATATTTCTATGGCTTGTTTAGGCTCGCGAACCTAATCGATCTTCATATATGAAGCTCGGGCTCGAGCTCTGGCTCGAACTCAATTATTAAATGAGACAAAACTTAAGCTCGGTCTTTTTACCGATTCAATCTCGAGTTTTTCACGAGCAGCTCGACTCGTCCACCCCTAATCAAAACCATCTTAAAAGAAAAAACCATTCGTTTGTAAACAGTCCGAGACTCAAACCAGAAGTGAACTTTTGATTTTAAGCCCAACTGTCCAAATAAAGTAGCATTCTAAATAATTGGGCTCAGATGGGCTCAATTACTCAAAGGTACAAACTTGTGAGTTATGATTATATCACTTATTTGTTGACACATCACGCATGTAGGGGTGTTGATCGGTTCGGTTATCGGGTTGTTTGGTTAAAAAAAATTTGGGTTAACACGAAAATCAAACTGAACCGAATTTGAATTCGATTCAGTTTTCGGGTTAACCCAAATAAACCGAATTACGCAATTTATTTAAAAAAATAAGAATTACATAGATATTTGGTAAAAAAATTATTTCAAGCATAAAAAATATTTTTTATATTAGGATTAAATTTTAATTGTCTTTATATATAGAGAGAGAGAGTAGGGATCCGGTGAGAATTAAAAGTATAATGAGAAAATTGAGTAATGTGATGTTTTTAAAGTAAAATTAATTATGTGTTTTAATGTATTTGTGCATTAAAAGGTTGCATATCTGGCTTTCTAACTTGTATTGCTATTACTTAAATGTTATACTTAATTTTTCGACATTAATAAAAAAAGATAATGTAATAATATTTATGATTGTTTGCATTAAAGGTTATACAATATGTTTTAATAGTTGTACTCCCTCCGTCCCAAAATTATTGTCCCTAGACAAAAAACACACAGTTTAAGAAAATATAATCATTACTGCATTCTCTCTCCTACTTTTATGCAAAATGTAAGGTTTGCCCTTATGCAATTAATTAAATCTTTGAATGATGTTTGTAATTCTTAATATCATTAGGTGCAATATGGTAAACTTGCTACATTCTTCACAACTATATTTAGAATGAGACAATAATTTTGAGATAACCCAAAATGAAAAGAGAGACTATTAATTTGAGACGGAGGGAGTATTACTTAATATTTTTTTTCATTAATGAAGAAAGAGATTCTAAGAGGGAAGAGTGTTGTGGGGAGATATATATATCTACTCACCTGGGCCTCATTACATGTCACATCAGCATCGCACTCTCACTCAAAAATACCCTTTCACTCATAACACACCTCTATCTCCTCACTTTGGTCTCACCACTCACCATTTTATTTACTTTTCCATTTTTTTCACACAAATCAAATCTATTTATTTACACAAAAATACAAATAACATATTTAACAAAAATCACAAAACTATTATATATACTCTAGTTACAGTAACCGCCATCTGGCGGGTTCACTTTTGGAATTTGTTTTGATAGGAGGTGTGTGTGTGTGTGTGTTTGGGTTAATTATTCCGAGTGTGAAGTCCAATTGGTACGGGTGTATTTTTATCTGTTCAATTATGTTTTATTTGTGATGTTTAGTTTTTTTTATTTTGTGTTTAGTTATTATCGTTGTCATAGTTTTATTTTTAGTACTGACTCATATGGGTTATTTGATTGAATTAAAGAACCAATTAGATCAATTTTAAGCCTTACTATCTGAACCAGAAGCATATGAATCATCCACAATCCAGGCAGCCTGAAAAACCAAATTCAAATTCAAATTCAAAATCACATATATGATTTAGGTGTACAGTTCTTGTATGACACAAATACTAATTAATACTAATCACTAATATAACTGTTACATGATAATTACTAATGTAACCGTTTAACTAATAATCCTTTAAAGTTCCTTTATTAAAGGCAGTACTTTAACTTTTCCATACTAAGTAGGCAGTACTTTGACACTCTGACTTGTATTTCCCAACAGTTGATGAAAGTGTTTATATAATGAATACAACCTACTACCTTTTTGCGTCAGAAGATTAAAAGTTATTTTCGATGTAAATGTTCAATAAATATTTATAACATTAGACGGAACTGGAGTCATATTTTTGGTTGTTTCTCACTGGTTCGGAGTCCTTCCTGGAATCATTTGAAGGTCTCGAATAATCAAAAGTAAACTTATTATTTTTGTTTCAATGATAAAAAAATTACCTTCTGAGTTGGAGCGGACCCTTTGCGAGCCCAAATATGATGAGACATACACGTGCCCATTGCAATTTTAGTGTCTGGTGTGCCTTCTAAGGAACATTGATTTGAGTTTTGCATAAGGAAATATCACACATTCGTCGTCAACTATAATTCCTTTTGAATCTACATGGACCATAAAACTCCAGCTCGCTATACTAAGTCCTAGATAATCAATCAAACCTGTATGTCACTAAATAAGAAAAAAAGAACAACATTCAAGATTATGGTTTTATAGTAAAAAGGATGTATACTTTCCCATTTAAAGTTGGTTCTGTATTATAGTAAATTTCAATTAGTCTTGTGGCTCACATTCATTTTCGATTCCCTTTTTGTGTAAATCCATGTAAATAACATCATATATCATTTTCAAAGAGTAAAGTTTTGTTTTTCAGCAACATGACTCTGCTTTCCATATGATATTGTATAATAAAAAAAGATACTC
>BQNB010027983.1:4420-57085 GCA_026074375.1 Tanacetum coccineum
GGGACAAATAACGAAGAATGAAAAAGACTAGACCGAAAACGGAGTTCGTTTGACCCAAAAACGAGTCAAGACAAAAACCGCACCCGGGACCGTTCTTTAAAAAGCAAAGAGTTATAAAAATGACCCTACGAAATTTTTTATATTTTTCCTACAAACTATATGACTAAATAAAATTTTCTAAAAAAGAAAAATATTTTTTTGATAATTTTTGTATTTTTTATGAATTTTTAAAACTTTTAACTAAATTAAATTGTAAAAAATACTAAATGACTTTGAAAAATTCTGAAATTTTTTCTAAAAATGCTAGACACCGAGATTAACCTACGAAAAATAAGAAACAAAAAGATTGCTTATAAATAAGCCCTCCCCCAAATAAGCTCGTTAAACAGCTTATGGCTTAAAGCCAAAAACGTACTATATTATACCTAGGGGGCCCTTGGGACACTAACAGAAAAGTCCCAAGGGCGCAGCGGTATGTGATGTTTATAAAAGGGGATGTATCGAGGGTAGAGACCCGGGTTCGAGTCTTGCTCACCCGGGTCACCCCTTGTCTTCCCTTTTTTTTTGGAAAAACTTTGTGAACGAAAGTTGTTAAGCTCGATGAGCTTAACACTTTTCAAAACTACAACCTTTTTTGAAAGCTTATAAATAAGCTTAAAAACAGCTTTTAAAACGACGAGGTAGAAGCTTAACAAAGCTTTTAAGCAAAAAATGGCTAAGTCATTTGGGAGCTTGGGACACTTAAGCTAAGCTAGGACTAAAAAGGCTTAAAATAAATACCTACCTTATCCTAAGGTATAGCTTAAAAGCTAAAAAACTAAAGCTAAATAGCTTTTTAACAAGAGGTTAAATTGACAGAAGCTTAAACTAAGCTAAAAAGGCTAAAAGGCTTAAGTCTTGGGCTGTTTACACAAAACAAGCCAAGAAAAAAGGAAAATAAGCAAACACAGCTTATCAAACAAACAAAATAAGCTAATAGGAACACAGTTGAGCAAGTAAGATAAGCTTAATAAGCCTAGAATGAAAATAAGCAGTTTCTACACTAGGCCTAACAAAAACAGTCAAAGGGGTACAATGAACTATCTAAACTTAAGCTAAATAAGAACTATGAGTTAAAAACTAACACTAAATAAGCTTGAAAGGAGAGCTTAAGGACAAAAACTTAACAAAGCTAAAAAGCTAAAGGGTACTAACTGTTAACACCAAATAAGCAATGAAAAAGGGCAAACAAGCACTCACAACTAATTACACAAACAAAATAAGCTATGAACAGGAATAAGCAACGTAGGATAAGCTCAATAAGCCCAAGAGTAGCTTAATACCCACAACAGTACTAACTAAAGAGTTAGTACTGTTGGTGTAGAATTTAGGCTTAACACCTCAATAAGCAAAGGAAAAAAGGGAATAAGCTATCTAAAGCCATTAACATACCTAATAAGCTACTAAGAACCTGAATTCAACAACTAAAAAGCTCTTAATAAGCTAGAAAGAAAATAAGCAATCCCTACACTAGAGCCAAGTAAAAACAGTCAAAGGGGTTCTTTGAGCTTAAAAATAAGCTATCAAAAGGGCTTTCTAAAGTCTGAAACTCAGGGAACTCAACAAAGAGCTTATGGGCTCTTAAGATAAGCCAAAATCTAGGGCTTGAGTTCACTGAAAAGCTAGATGGGTGGGCTTAAAGTTACCCCCTTAGCACCAGGGGAAAATTAGCCAAGGACAAGGGCTTATATTGACAGCTTATTTAAAGCTGTCAAATAAGCTCAAATAAAGAAACTAAGTTAAAACAGATTAAGAACACCAATAAATGAACTTGTGCACACTTTTTTAGAACCTAAAACTCTAACAATCCTGCTGATTTTAGAGAATGAAAAAGGCTTTTAGCTTTTATAAAAATGAAACTTAAAACTTTGGTGGTTTTGACTCAACAAGTCAAATGACCAAAGGGACTTTGGCTGCTTGTTTTAAACACACAAATGACATTTTTTTGACACTAAAACTCAAGTATCCAAGTGCTTGTCCAAATAAGCACTTGTAGCCCTTTTTTAAAAACCACAGTTTCAAAAGAATTATTTAGACAACTTTGAAAAACATTTTTAAACTAAAAAAAACTTTTAAAAACAGACTCAAATGAGCTTAATACTTAAGCTAAAACTAACTTGTTGACCACAACCCATACAAAACTGTTTTGACCCGTTTTAAGGCTTATGCCAAACACCCCCTTAAATTGACTGTTTTAAAATTTAAGCTAAACTTAAAACTAAAAAGCTAAAAGAAAATGAAAACAGATTGATAACTTGACATTGTGCAAACAAATAAGCAATTTTTAACAAGAATTAAGCACTAATAAGCACATGAATAAGCTGATAAGCTATGTAACAGTAATAAGAGACTTAAAACTTACCAAAGTCCAAATGCATAGGTACTTAAAACTAATCCTAAACCCCCTAGTCCTTTGTGATTGAACCTTAATACACCCCAGGTCTCTTCCAGGTTTAGACCATGCTTCCTTTTGCTTATCAACAACAAAAATATAAATAGCTTTTTTTGGACAGAATTTAGATGGAACTTAAATAACTTTTCATTAAACTTTAAAAGAGTACAAGGCTATTTTAACAGAAGAAAAACTTAAATGAAATTACAATGAGCTTAAAAAAACTTTAAAATTACAAATTATCTAAAACCTAAAAAACTACCCTCTGGTGTCTTCTGTCTTCTGCCCTTTTATAGCACAAGGTTTGTGCTTCTTGTGTTTGTTATGAGAGGGGGAAAGCAGCCTTTGATCCTAGCCTTCAAAATTTTCCCCCAAAAAACACTCATCATAGCCGTTGGGTTAGTCATTGAGAAGTGTGGGATTGCCAAATGGGATTAGGGGTTTAGTGGAGGGGAGGTGAAGGTTTTATCTGGGGTTTAATGGGGGTTACGGGATAAAAAGGGGGAGGTTAACCCGTGAGCTTTAATGGGGTTTTGAGCTAGGGCGGGAAAAAATGTTATAAAAAGTGACAGGGTAAAGGTTTTGGGATTTGCCACTTTTGGTCCCTCATGGTGTGTGTTATGTTTGCAAGTTAAGTCCAAGTGGGTTATAGAAGTTTGGGACTTGGCAGGTTCACCCCTCAAGGGTTATATAACCAATTGCATCACAAGTCCTTGCGTGTATAAGTTCTTGCCATTGGCAATTTTGCCCCTTGTGGTTTAACTTTGCCAAATTGGCAGTTTTTTTTCTACCCTTTCACTTCTTTTTTCTTGTTTTCTTCTTTAAAACAAGTTAGGGATTTAACAAGTTTAGTCCCTAAACTTGTTTTTCTTGACTTTTTGGCTTCGGGCTTGTCGGGGTTGACTTTCTGTTGACCTTTTCAGGCTTTTTATTTGACTGGACTTTGTCTTTTTCTTGCTTTTCCATTCCGTGTCTGGTTTTGTCATTTTGGCTTCGTTTTTTGTCCTTTTCTTAGATATCCGTTCCTGCACAACACAATTAGCAAAACAAGCGTATATTTGGTATTTTAAGTTCGTTTTTGGTTATTTTAGCTCGTTTTTAAAGGTAAAAGGTATGTGTAATTAAACACATACCAATTGCAACATTGATTGATTAAGTGGAAAACATTAAATTTTATAAACGTGGGAAACATTGTATAAACAAAAGGGTTATGTAGAAAATTTCTATAACTTTCTATACTTAGTAATTTCACTATGATTTCTATTATCTTATAAAAACTCGATAAAAGGGCGGAGTTATATAGTTTTAAGATTATTAATTCGAGATTATACAAAAACCGGATAAACAAACGAAAACTATACTTTTACAAACGGGATAACTATTTTAGCTACAACCGTCAAGGAAACGAAATACTAATTTATAAAATATTATTTTATAAATTCCCGACTATAAGATGAAATCATGACTTTTGTAAAAGCTTTACAAACATCGGTTATATGATTTGTAACATTAAAACGTGCGTTTACTTTTATACGAGAACTGTTATTAATTAAATTGGTGATTTTCTGAACACGTGTCGAAATGTGTGTTTTAGTTATTATTCTCACGTCTCTTATATAGTACTTTCCATATATATAATACATGATGTGTATTATACATATTTTTGAATTATTCTTTCGGTTGTTTAACGATGTATAATTCATGATATGAATTATATACTTGTTCATTTTTCATATGTAATATATACGGAATATATTACACACTTTGCGTTTACTTTCGATTTATTTTATTTAACCAACCACCAAACTATTGCAACATGGAAATCTAAATCTTTATCAACATGTCGCGTTGACATTACCATTCATCGGGAAACCCAAATACATTATCCTAGGCTAGTGGATCTTAGCCGTTAAGCTAAGCCTTAACTTCTAGGTCGAGCCATTCCGGTTTCCGTTCATGTTATGCTTAATATGTGCATTTCTACCAATCGTTCTACAACATCAATGTGAGTTTATAGCCCCATGTTTTACTGGTTTTACATATATTTTTGGGGTGAGAACATGCTTGTTTACAAATGCATTTACATGGTTGATTACCTGTTTGGTTTACATACTCATTTATATATCTCGCGAGAAGATACAATACTTGGTTTAATTTTTTAACGAAAACACATACTATACTTTTATGATTACGGATTAGCTTAGGTTGCATGAGCTATAAATCACTTGGAGGGTGAGCGCGAATGTTATGAAATAGATCTATTCGGGATTGACAATCCCCGTTCGGGTGATTAGCTATCACTGGGCAAACGAACGTTATAACATGTCGGAACACGATTGGTTGAGTCTTTAGGGCCAACAATTACATACACATGAACATTTTCATAAATACCCGGGGGTTCTTAGAGTGGACACCTATGATGGGTACATATTATTTTTATTAATGCCCGGGTGTTCTTGGAGGGAACACCTATGATGGGTACACTCTTACTGTGCCTTGAATAAAGTGACATACATACAAGTCTACGTCACAGTTTCATGAACTTAGAGTAATGGTAATCAAGGTTTGATACACACTTGAACATTTATGTTGCCTTGAATAAAGTGGCAATACATACTTTGAACAATTGCGGTCCAATTTTCATACGTACATTTTTGTGACTAATTGGGGATTGAAATGGTCATGCATATATTACAACTCTTTGATTTATGACATTCATACATGAATTTTAGGGAACATACAAGGTTTGAAACGGTCATACACACTTTACAGAACTTTGGTTCATCATTTATACTTAAATAAATCTATGAACTCACCAACATTATGTTGACACTTTTAAGCATGTTTTTCTCAAGTGAATTAGATGATTGGCTTACTTAATGTGCATTGGAGTCTAAAATGAAAAGATTTCATTCATGGATTACTACTTATATATAAATGATCAAATCTCGTTATATCGCTTTCAAGCTTTTCATTGTGATGCAAATTATGGGACAAATGTTATATCAATTTCAAGGAAATCAACGAGATTACTTTTCAAATGACACATTTAGAGGTCGTTCTCGTGTATATAGCGTTGTGTATTATGAAGTAACGCCCCTGAACACATTTCCGCTACGACACATTTTTGGGGGTGTTACATTATGAGTAAGAGGAAGAAGGCACGTGGTGTTTTTTTTACTTATAAGTGTTTTTTACATACTCGAGGGAAAAGAAAAAAAATAGGCTAGATAATTTTGGGCTAACAAATAAGCCCATTAAAATATAGGGAGCTCAGCAAAACCAAACTACGTCGTTTTAGCAAGCTATTGAGTGTTTATATAATGAGATGTATGACATATGTTAATCCTAAAAATGGATACGCATACAACACAAAGAATATTTACTCATGTGATTCTATCAAGACACTTAAATGTACATTTGAGTGACTCAATGAGCTTAAGTGATGTGATCATAAGGGAAGAGAAGATATGCGTTGCACTCTTTTTCATTTGACCATGGTTTTGTCCCCACATGGTTTTCCGGTAAGGTTTTAACGAGGCAACATCCCTGAATGTATAAAGGAATATACTTTATTTCCTTCATTAGATTTTTGTCGCACTGGGTTTTGTCTAGTAATGTTTTAACGAGGCATAATCCTTAAATGGACATCTAGAAATAATGTTATGGATAATTATAGTATGTATGTCCATATCCTACGTGTTCTTGATATAAAGAAGTAGAGTTGTATTAGAGGGTAATTGCATATATATATCCCTCTAAAACCTCAAAATTGCATATATATCTAACTCAAACTTATAATTGCATATATATCCCCTTAAAAGCTCAAAAATTGCATATATATCCAACCTAAACTTATAATTATAAATATATCCTTCCTAAACCTTAAATATGTTATATGTATATAAATATCTATTTATTATAAAGGGTAAATTACACCGTTGGTCCCTGTAGTCAACCCCGTTTACCCGTTCAATCCCTAGTTTTGAAAATCGGTAGAAATGGTCCCAGAAGTGGTAATTTTGGTGCGTGTTTGGTCCCAAAGGATGAACGATCGTTAAGTCTCTTTGATAGTGATGGGTATTATGGTAATTTTGCAAAAAAAAGTATGTTGTTGCACCGTTGGTCCCTAACACATGGTATTTTTTAGGTACACCTATACACTTCCCATCACATCACCAATTAATTTTTTTACTATTCACTTCACTTACACCTCTCATCCCTATCATTTCACAAGATTATTCCCGCTCAAATCCTATTCCTACTCTTTCATAAATCACTCAGACAAACTTACCTACATTATTTTTCTGCTTGCAAACCCTACATGCAATGGTGTTAGAGGACCAAACAGGATGGAAGCTTCGCAGAAGAAAGTGGACGGATACAACCAAGCGACTAATTAAAGATCTTAAATCGGCTTATGTTAATGATTTGAAGCCCTTCTGCTTAAAGATTAGAGTTAATTACATGGTTCGTCCATGTGGTTATGGCCAAATCCCTGATCTCGTCCCTATTTCTTTTTTCTTGCATGAATCGTACCTATCTCAAAACTATGTAACACCGTTCGTCCCTATCTCAAGAGATAGGGACGAATGGTGTTACATAGTTAATTACATGGTTCGTCCCTATCTCTTGAGATAGGGACGAATGGTGTTACATAGTTTCGAAATAGGGACGATCCATGCAAGAAAAAAGAAATAGGGACGAGATCAGGGATTTGGCCTAAACCACAGGGATGAACCATGTAATTAACTCTAAAGTTTATTTTCTACAAATATAGTGTTCTTTACTTGTTTTATTGTCGATTTATAAACTTAGGTTTTGATTTTGATTTTCAGATAATGTACCCAATATGTTTTCGATTCGAATACATCATGGTGGAAAATTTTAAAGGTATCCAAGCAGAATGTATGTCAATAGTCATGTCAAAATATTTGATATGGTCGATATTAATCTGGTTACTGTTGTTACGCTGAACATGATGGTTGTTCAATTAAGTTATACAGGTGAATCTGAGCTTTTGTTTTATAATTATCCTAGATGAAGGGTTGTATGCTTTGATATATGAGGAGGATGTCCCTTGCGTGGCTACCATTGTTAGAAGTTTTAAGTTGATTGAGGTCTATATAGAACATGGTGTTATGGCTTTAGACTATTACATTAGGCCACCACAGTTTAGAGAAACAATAAAAGAAATTACTAATGAGCCTGGTAGCCTTGCACCAATTGAACATAGATCTGAAAAGATGTTATTGTTGACATGGCATGATTTTAGTGAACCAACTAAGGATCCTGTTTGAGAGTCTGTCACACCTAGGTCTTTGCCTAAACATGATTCTAGTACACCTTGTAAGGATTCTGTTTATGAGTCCGTTACACTTAGGTGTATGCCTCATTGTATGCTAACCCCTCCTTCTGATGAGTCTGTCATCACATATACACAGTTGAGTGGTATACAAGGAGTTGACATACAAGACCATGTTCTCCCAATAATATAGTCATAGTTTAGTGACATAAACCTGAGTTTTGTCTCACAACAAGCAACTGCTAGTCAGGTTATAGATGATGTGATAAGGCAACTATTATTTAAGGAAACATGATAGGATGGAGAGTCGGGCTTTACTGATGTTGCGAGGAGTGGTGTAGAAAGTTTTGGGTTAAGTCATGATGAGTCTTTTGGAGTTGATAACTTGGACTTGAACTTAAATGAACCTATGGACCTAAATGTTTCCCAAATTGAAACACAATCTGAGCTTCTAGTGTCTGAGGAACTAGATGTTGGTAGAACTCACAAACCCTTTGTGGCAGAGGTTAGAACTCAGGAACCCATTGTGGAAGAGGTTAGAACTCAAGAACCTATTATGGAAGATGTTATAGTTAAAGATTATGTGAGTTCTGGGGAAGATGTTGAACAAGGTAATGGTCAGGAAGATAAATTAGCTCTCGGTGATTGACATTTCTTAAATGATGATGAAGGAATAGATGTTACATATGAAACTGAATATGATGTTCAGTCTATTGAAGATGCAGGTCTAAATGATGATGATGAAGATGAAGATTTTTTGGTAGATAAGGAAAATGAAATTGTAGAGCCTGATGTTGATGTGCATTTGTTTTGTATTAGCATGGATGTTCCTTTTGACAACAGTGGTGCCAGTAATCTAGTCCTAGATGATGTTTTAAAAGGAGAGGATGTGGATGTTATCATTGCGGATGGTTTTGAGAGTAACGCCTAGTAATGATGATGAAACAAGTAATTACAGGAAGAGACGGTTAGTTGAATTATGCAGAGAAATGGAAGGTGTTATAAATGCTAGTGGTCAATGGAAGTACTCATTTTACACTAGGCAGAAATTTACAACTGTAAAAGAGGCTAAGGACAAAGTCTACCTGCATTCCATTAAAAAATGAAGAAATTTGAAGCTGTATAAGAATGATAGTGTTAGGGTAAGAGCAAGATGTAATGGAAATGTGCCTATATTTACAATGTCACAAGGAACTGGACCAACTGGCTCAAATTGTGGAATGGAAGTTGGGCCTAGTGGATCAAGTAGCCCAAGTAATAGGAGTAAAAAAAAGAAGAATACATGTATTGACGATGACAGTCAAGCATGTTCTTCTACTTTAGATGCACATGATAAAAGGGATCTCTGCCCTTGGGTCTTGTATGTGGGAAAAGAAAAACACACACAAAATTAGGTGGTTAGGACATACAAAGATACAAAAAATGCCTTCAATCCAGGGAAATCAAACACTACACTTATATATTCTTGTCTGAGATCCTAGTTTCTCAAGACCAGCTCTAACGTGACTTAGAACTTCAGATATCTATGAGTAAAGCTTTTTGAGCTAAGGCTAAAGCTGAAAGAGAGATTAAAGGAGATAATGTTTTGTAGTATTCTATGCTTTGAAAATATGTTGTTGAGTTACAGTCTACAAACCCGAATATAGATCCTTCTTTGCCTACTAGGCCATAACGTTGTTTAGGAGCATTAAAATTGGGTTTTAAGGCCTGTAGAAGAGAGCTGTTAGGCTTAGATGGTGCTTTCATGAAGGGGCCATTTCCAGGCCAAGTATTGGCAGTTGTTAGACTTGATTCAAACTATGGAATTCACCCAATTACCAATGTGTTAGTTGAAGCTGAAAGTAAGAGTTCATGGTGCTGGTTCTTGTAGTGTTTTGGTAATGACACAGATCTGTATCCCAATTCAAATTTCACTTTCATTAGTAATAGACAAAAGGTTAGTATTATGCTTCACTTGTTGAATTCTTAACTACTACATTATATGAATTCATAATTGATTAATGAATTGTTTCATACAGGGTATCATTCCAGCCATTAAAATTATGTTTACAAGTGCAGAACACAGATATTGCTTGTGATACATAAATGAAAATATGAAGCAAGGATATGACGATGAATCCTAAGGCACATGAATGGTTGAACAAGATACCACCAGAACATTGGGCTAGATCACATTTTTCAGGTAACACATAAATTTAGGGACTAACAGTGTAATTTTCTTAGTGCCAACATAGTTTATACTACTCTTATATTTATGACTATTAGGTAGAATTGTATAGCATTTAATGATTTTATATTTATGAATTTTAGGTAGAGACAAATCTGATTTATTGCTCAACAACATATGTGAGGTCTTTTAGAGTACATCAGGGAGTATTGCATGAAGAGAATTATGAATGTACAAAGTGTCATTTATAAATCTACAGGTTCTTTTGACCCTTACTACAACCAAAATCATGGAATCCATCAAGAAAGAAGCTCAGTTGATGAATGTGCATTGGAATAGAGCAAATAAGTATCAAGTATCAGGTTTACTTGTGATTAGTGTGGTATAGATGTAGTAACTAGGACATGTTCATGTATAAAATGAGAATTAATAGGGATTCTTTGTTAAGCATGCTGTTGTAGCTTGTTTGAATGTGGCTCTGAATGATCGAGTGGTACCACCCCCAGAAGCTTGGGTAAATCCTTGTTATTGGTCGACTACATAAAGGGAAACATACTCTCACAAGGTACAACCAATTTGTGGGAATAAGTACTAGGAGAAGTCCACATGTCCAACAACACTTTTGCCACCAAAGCATCATGTCCAGGCAGGTAGATCAAAAAATAAAAGACATAGGTCCAAACATGAGGATGAACCATTTGTGAAAGGTGGTAAACTGGGCAAGAAAGGAATAACCATTACTTGTCAATCCTATCAAACATTGGACACAATAAGGCAACATGCAAAGCACAAGGTCGAAAGGAAACAACAGGTAGTTATTTGAGCTTCATGTTTTAAGTGTGTCTTTTATCTAAACATCATGGAACAATTTAAAAAGGTCTTTTTATAATGTAGGTGGCAACAATGCAGAAGCCAGTGGTAGTGCATCTAGGCAAGCATAACAAGCAGAACTTGTAGTGGGTCAAGATAGTTCAGGTGGATGAGGTGTTGGTGCTGTTATAGGTTTGTCTGCTGCTGATGGTGCAAGTGGTGCATGTAGTGCATGTGTTGGTGTTGACGGTCAAGGTTCATCCCATAGTAGTAGATGGACAAAGAGAAAAGTACAAACAGAAAGGATTAGTCCACTAAAAAGAAATCCCACTCAACTTGCAAGTTAACCTTCTACCAATTCTCAAGTAGCAGTGAGTAAAACAAGGAATGCATATGGAAGATAAATGGGTGATGGTATACCAACACAGTCAAGTGCAGTAGGTGGTTCAAGTGAATGGTCTTATCTGTAATTCCAAAAAACTAATATGTTTTAGGAGAATCTCTATAACACAAGTCCACATAAGCGGAGAACATCAAAGTCCACATCTGTGGCAACTGTCTAAGTCCTTTTATAGGCAAATATAAAAGTCCACATAGGTGGCAAATGGATAATATCACTTGTTTAGGACTGATTTAAGTTGTTTGTGACCTATTTTACCTATTCTAGAAAAAAGCAACTCAGTAGCATAAGAGGTTATACATAGTTGGTCCATGATGTGGAAACCAATTTTTCCTATAAACAAAACCATATAATGTTACGATAACAATATCATACAAAATACTACACATGAAAGTTTTAGAGAGAGAGAGTAGAGAGAGAGAGAGTGTGCGACATGAGGATAGGAGAGGGAGAGAAGAGAAAGAAAGAAATATTAGATTAGAAAGAGAAGAAATCACCAACCGTTAACCCTTCCTTAGCCCTCCTTTTATAGTAAGGAAGGAGGGACTAGGACGCAATTAAGGGTTATTACATATTACATAGTAGTCCTTCCCTATTTGCACTAGTTAATCCCTACATAATATAAACTAGATAAATTGGACATGTAATCAACACTTTCTGTGTTTCTAACAATCTCCTCCTAAGGGATGATTACACAGGCCTTACCAATGTATAGGGATTAACATTCTTGGGTCTTCCTCCAACATACTCCTCTAGTCTTATGAGCTGCTCTCTATGCTTGAGTGTCTTGTTAATCTTGCCAACCATCTCGTTTGATTTCTCGACATCCATGTCATTCTTAAAATTTTTAAAGAAGTCTAAATCATCATGACAACTGCCTGTAGGCTTAGGTGAAGGCAAATTGACTTTTTCATTAACGTTTTTCAAATCTGCTTTTAAATCATTGGTAAATTTTTTTTATAAGAAAACGAGTTTTTCTTAAAAATTACCATGTAGTCTTCATCGTCAGAATCATGAAATGAAATTTTAAAGTCAATTTCACCGTTAAGAGAACTTACCATGGGTTCACGAGATAGTGTTTTTAATGATTCCTCATCATTAAAGGATATAGCTAGGAATTCGGTGTCAACGGATCTGAGGTCGTGAATGTCTTCATCATACTAGATCTTACCATACTTAGCAGTTTCTCAGTTAAACACTTTAATACATTTTTGGGCTTTTTCTTCCTTGAGCCTGATGTATTCCTCCATAGTAATGTTTGGATCGTCCATCTTGAAACAATCTTACTAGAAAATTGTTAAATAACCAATACGTCATATTCAGTAAACTGAATATGCCATATAACACAAACAGGAATATTAACTACTATAAATTACACTAATCTAATTAACACTACCCCTGAGGGTTAGATTTAATCTAATGCTAAAAACCAAAACATAAAATAAAAATCAAGATTAATTTTCACTCCCTGATAACGGCGCCAAAAACTTGATGTGTCGTTGTGTGGTGTTTATTTTTATGATTCAAGATTTAAATTTATATTTTTCTGACTTAACCAAAATCAACACTTTAACGGGCAGTGTACTCGGTCGGTGGTAGATTCGTGGTAAGTAGGGTGTCGAACACTTGAAGCGAGGTGAAATCTCTCAATTTATTTATATTTTGGTTTATCTAAACTAAGTTAATTTTAATCTAAGTCAAACTTATGCTTATCCTATGTTAGTTCTAATCCTAATTCTAACAGGTAAAAGGGAGGGGGGTTCAGCCTGAGAGACTGGCACGGGTTTGGTTGGTGACTACTTCCAATTCAAGACACTTTTACCCACAAAAGAAAATGAACAGAAGATTAAAGAGTGGTCAAGCCAAATATAAGAAAACTATATTAACCATTATTAATCTGCTTAGAATGTTTGTTTGCTTATTAAGTGCAATGAATTCTTCTCTCGAGGTGGCATATCATTCTTAAGACTTAGGTGGGACTTCTTCCTAAGACCTGGACACATTAATTTTGTCATATTTAAAGCATCCGCATAAAGCATCCTTATTTGCTGATTATAATCTATCTTAGGGATTAAAGCAATGGTGATCTTGTTAAACCTTAACTCATAGAGACTTTACCCACTTACCGCTTAATAGCAATTTATAAACTAGTAGTCCACTAACCAAATCTTTACCAATTAATTAAGAAAGTACTCGTTGATCCCAAGGGTCACCTGTCGGTCCAACTAAGCTCACTAATCTAAAGGCAAAGGTTGGTCGTTATTTGTGATTCTATTGGCCTAGATGTATAAATCACTATATGGAGAGCTATCCCAGATTCTAGATTACTTGGTCTTGTTGGGAATTAGAGGCTTCTACAACTTAATGCTGCTTGTTCAAGTTTGTGCTGCTGTTAAAGATTATAGAAAACAGTCTAAGTCATTAGTACTGTTGGTTTAATAGTTAGTGATGCTAGTACAAAGTTTTAGTACTGTTAGTTTATTAGTACTGTTAGTTATAATAGTTAGTACTGCTAGTTATATAGTTAGTACTGCTAAAGTGATATATGAGATATATTAGGAATAGATATGCATTGATTACTAGACGCGTTTTGTAAGCTCATTAGGGTTTCTTGGTGTATAAAAGAAACCCCAAGGCATAATTAGTAATATAGATCTAGAAATCAATTTTCTTATAGTTAGTATTCATAGTTTCAAGGTTATTCTGTAATGTTGATTGTGCTCAATATATTAAAAGTTTAGCAAGATCTTGTTTTACTATTTCATTGTTCTTCTTAGTATTACAATCTAGATTCCGCATAGTTTGTGATATTCTCAATCTTAGTTTCTATTATAGTTGTCTTGGATATATCCAATACAACTAAGCTTTAACAAGCTAAGTAAGATTTGTTAAGAAGGGATCAACAAGTGGTATCAGTGCTTGTTGAGAAACTTTGAATAAGAAGAACACTATATCTACACAAGATCTCATAGTCAAAGAGAAGATGGAATCACAGTCAGAAACTACCCAAACAGTGTCTGCACTAAAACTTCCTATACTCAAAACAGGAGACTATGATCTATGGAGCATAAGAATGGAGCAATATCTTACTTACACTGATTATGCTCTTTAGGAGGTTATTATGAATGGTGATGCACCTACTGCAGTTGCATTAGCTAGTACTGGTGCCGAAGGTCCTATTCCTCCTAAAACTATTGAACAAAAGCTAGCAAGGAAGAATGAATTAAAAGCAAAAAGCACTCTGTTGTTGGCCATTCTTGATGAGCACCTATTGAAGTTTCATGGAGTCAAGGTTGCAAAGTCCCTATGGGAAGCTATCAAGAATAGGTTTGGAGGCAACAAGGAATCAAAGAAAATGTAGAAGACCATTCGCACGCAGAATTATGAAAACTTTGCTGCATCAAGTCTAGAAGGACTGGATAAAACTTATGATAGGTTTCAAAAGCTCATTAGTTAACTTAAAATCCATGGTGAAGTTATCTCTCAGGAGGATGCAAATCTAAAGTTGTTAAAAAGTTTACCATTAGCTTGGAACAATATTGCTTTAATCATGAGAAACAAATCTGATTTAGACACATTGAGTATGGATGATTTGTACAACAATTTGAAGGTATATGAAGCTGAGATTAAAGGCCAATCAAGCTCAAGCTCAAATTTTTAGAATGTGGCTTTTGTATCTTTAGATAATTCTAGCAGTACTAATGAAGCAGTTAATACTGCTCATGATGTTTCTGCTGCTAGTTCATAAGGACAAGCTTCTTCCTTAACCTATGCTGATAATGTCATGCTTTCCTTCTTTGCAAATCAATCTAATAGTCCACAGTTGGATAATGAAGATCTGGAGCAGATTGATACTGATTATCTTGAAGAAATGGATCTCAAATGGCAAGTGACAATGCTTACCATGAGAGTTAAGAGGTTCATAAAGAAGATAGGAAGGAAGATGGATTTAAATGATAAAGAGACTGTTGTCTTTGACAGGACAAAGGTTGAATGCTACAACTACCATAGGAGATGTCATTTTGCTAAAGAATGCAATGCACCAAGGAATCAGGGGAATAAAAATATAGATGCTCCAAGAAGGAATGCATCGGTGGATACATCTACTACAAATGCCTTGGTTGTTCAAGATGGGATAGGTGGTTATGATTGGAGCTTTCAGACCGAAGAAGGCATCACAAACTTTGCTCTAATGGCCTATACATCCTAAGGTTCATCAAGTTCATCAAGTTCAGACTCTGAAGTACATACATGCTCTAAAGATTGCTTAAAATCATATGAAACACTTCAAAAACAGTATGATCAATAGCGTGAAACTCTTAATAAATATAATCTAGAGATAATATATTATCAAATGGGATTAGAATCATTAGAAGCTAGAATAGTTGTTCATGAAAAGAATGAAGCTGTTTATGAAGAAGATATTGCATTTTAAAGTATGATGTCCAAGTGAAAGATATTTCTATCAAAGACCTTAAAAACAGTTAGAAGAAGCTTTATAAGAGAAAGATAATTTGAAACTTAAACTAGAAAAATTTGAAGAAACAATAAAGAATCTAACTAAACTGATTAATAGTCAAATAAGTGCTAAAGACAAAACTGGTCTTGGTTATGATAGTTAAATGAATGAGAGTGAAGTGGTTCATAGTGTGTTTAACAGTAGAGAAAGTGATGTGGATGATAGTCCAGTAAATGATAGATTCAAAACAGGTGAAGGGTTTCATGCAGTTCCCCCTCCCTACACTGGAAACTACTGCCCCCAAGACCTGACTTATCTTTCACTGGGTTAGAAGAATATGTTTTTTAGTTTACTATGAGAAAGACCACCACTAGTATGCCTAAAACTAAAACTAGTATATCCAAGACTAGTAAGGATATTGTAGAAAAGCCTAAAACTGTTAGGCCTAATGCTCCTATCATTGAAGAATGGGACACTGATAATGATAATGATAGTGTGTTTAGACCAAATCTAATCAGACAAAACCGAAGTTTACTAAAATCAATTTTGCCAAATCTGGTGAGAATGTAAAATCTGTTAATAAGGAAAACACATATAGGCAAGTAGAGTATCCTAGGAAAAGTCAAAGTCCTAGGGATGATGACTCAGAAACTAGGAAATGGTTTTGAGTCTATAAAGAAAGCTTCTTTTTTATATGGGAGTCTCAACCATTTAATCAAAGACTATGATTTCCATGAAAATAAAATGGTAGAAAAACCAATGTTGAATAATAAGGGAATGGTTACTGGTCAAAGGGAAATTAGACCAGTATGGAACAATGCTGAGAGGGTGAACCACCAAAATAAATTGACTTACCCACATCCTAAAAGGAATTTTGTTCCAACAACAGTTGCAACAAAGTCAGGACAAGTACCAGTTAATGCTTCTAAGCAAAGCTCTCCAAAAGTAGTAGCATCAATTAGTACTGCCAAGCCTATTAATACTGCTGCCCCTAAACCAAAAGTGAATGATGAATTACCCATAACATATTCTTATTTTAAAGAAAATTCACCAATAAGAAGGGCTTTTAACCAGCAGCTAAAACCAATAATTTTAATGAAAAAGTTAATACTGCTAGGGTTAACAATGTAACTACTGTTGGGCTAAAAGCAGTAGTTAGTGCTACTGAGGGAAATGGGAAATGCCGTTAAGTCCTCAGCATGCTAGATTTGGAGACAAACAAGAAATGTTATTGACCATACCTCTAAAGATAGTGGATCATACATGTTTAAAAGATTTGACTATGCTAATCTACAAGGCAGACTCAAGTCAGTAATGGCTTGGGTCCCCAAGAGAAACTAATTCTCTTATTTTGAGTGCAGGGTAATCCATAATATACTTTATAGGATCAAGGGATTTTTGATAGTGGATGCTCTAGGCATATGACTGGAAACAAGTCCTTTCTTATAGATTATCAAGAGATTGATGGTGGATTTGTTGCATTTGGAGGAAGTCCTAAAGGAGGTAAAATTACTAGAAAAGGTAAAATTAGGACTGGTAAATTAGACTTTGAAGATGTATACTTTGTAAAGGAACTTAAGTTTAACCTTTTCTCTGTCTCACAAATGTGTGACAAGAAAAACAGTGTTCTTTTCACTGAGACTGAATGTCTTGTTCTATCTCCTGACTTTAAGCTACTTGATGAAAGTCAAGTCTTGCTTAAAGTTCCCAGACATGACAACATGTACAGTTTTGATCTAAAGAATGTTGTTCCTTCAGGAGGTTTGACTTGTTTATTTGCAAAGGCTACAATAGATGAGTCTAATTTATGGCATAAGAGGCTTAGTCATATAAACTTTAAAACTATGAATAAACTTGTGAGGGGAAACCTTGTAAGAGGATTACCTTCAAAGCTTTTTGAAAATGACCATACCTGTGTTGCTTGTCAGAAAGGAAAGCAACACAAAGCCTCTTGTAAGACCAAGCTTGTAAACTCTATCAGCCAACCCTTACAAATGTTGCATATGGACTTATTTGGACCAACATCTGTAAGGAGTATCAATCACAAGACATATTGCCTTGTTGTCACTGATGACTATGGTAGGTTTAGTTGGGTTTTCTTTTTGGCCACTAAGGATGAGACTAGTGGGATCCTTAAAAATTTTATTACTGGCATAGAAAACCAAATAAATCATAAGGTTAAAATCATCAGATATGACAATGGAACTGAGTTTAAAAATAATGACATGAATCAGTTCTGTGGGATGAAAGGGATTAAGAGGGAGTTTAGTGTTGCCAGAACTTCACAACAAATGGAGTTGCTAAAAGAAAAAATAGGACACTAATAGAGGCAGCTAGGATTATGCTAGCAGATTCATTATTACCTACTATATTTTGGGCTGAAGCAGTTAGTACTGCTTGTTATGTTCAGAATAGGGTTTTAGTGACCAAGCCTCACAACAAGACACCTTATGAACTATTACATGGTAGATCACCTAGTATAAGTTTTATGAGACCTTTTAGGTGTTCTGTGACTATTCTTAATACCTAAGATCCCTTAGGCAAATTTGATGGGAAGGCTGATGAGGGGTTCTTGGTTGGATACTCTATAAATAGCAAGGCTTTTAGGGTATTTAACACTAGAACTAGGAAAGTAAAGGAGAACATGCACATAACCTTTCTTGAAAACAAACCCAATGTTGTAGGGAGTTGACCAGATTAGCTCTTTGATATTGATTTACTAACAAACTCAATGAATTATGAGCCAGTTACTGCAGGGAATCAAACTAATAGGAATGCATGTATCAAGGATAATGTTGATGCAGTACCTACTCAATAATATATTTTGCTACCATTACTTTATGATAGTCCATAGAGCTCAGAGGATGCAGTTGCTGATGATGCTGGTAAAAGACTAATGAAAAACTAGCAAATGAGGGTGAAAGAAATGGTCAAGAGAAGGAATTGTAGGTTGAACTGAAGAGATTGTTTGAACCAGATAATGATGATATTCTGTGGAAGCTTCAAAGATATATGCATGATCCTTTGGTGTGGAGGCTTTATGATACATGTGGTGTTCACCATGTATCTCTAGTAAGAGGACATGATATCTTCATGTTGGTTGAGAGAGAATATCCTTTAACCAGAGGAACACTTGGATTAATGATGGTGGCTAGACTATTAGTAGAAGTAGATAATGAGATGTCTAGAGAACTTTTAAGAAAGATCTTCTATCAAGCAAACAGACCAAGGCAATAAGGTGTTTGGATACATCCTCCTAGTGCTCAAGATGCTGATAATGAAGAAACTTAATGATTAACAAGAAGAATATCAAGTTTAGGGGATGATTGTTGGGAATAAAGGATTCTCAAGTTTCTACTTGAGTCGTTAAATTATCTTCGTCAAGGTTTAGGAATGATGGAACATATTTTATAAATCGTTCTCTTTTTTTCTTCTAGTTTTGATTCTAGTCTGTGTTCCATTCTGTGTCGTGACAACTTAACTACTTCATTCGAAGTACTTTAACTATTTTTAATTAGCAAAATTTAAATTAAAATGTCACTCTTTTTGAAAAATTCTTCAATTTCCCCAAACATCCCTCCTGTTGGCGGTCCAGCGGCCCCCAAGTCTATTCTGGTGGCCCCAGATATATCTAGGACCGCCGACAGCAGCTTGTAATACCATTCATTCTTTTCTAGGTGCATAACCAAACACTTCCTCTCTTCTACTACGAGCTTACGTCTACTCTACACCCAAACCTATACCCAATATCTCTTTATAGATCAATGGGTCATTCTCATATTCTAACTCTCATAAGCATCGTTGCTTATGTTGTCAATAGTCAAGTGAATTTCATAGTGAAATGCGTCTCATTCTTAAACACATTCTTTACAATCCATCACTTCACAATAAATCCCCTGTGGAGTTTGATAGAACTCCTTAGATCGTTTAAGCTCAGTTTGTTTAGAACTTATATCGAGGATTAACAATAACAATGATAACAATATGCATAGCAGAATTAAATAAAAAACATCAATGTTATTTAAACAAGGTTTTATTACCATACGTTTCCACCAAGCCTTAAATCTATATGATTAGTATAGATCGTGGTACCACCTGTAACAGGAATCAAAGATCCTTAAGGCTACACCACACAAACTAGACGTCTACATCTTGAGATACACACACATACGTTTTTCTCTATTCTATGTATCTAAAACCTACAACTTGTATCTCTTTATATACTAGAGATATTAGGTTTTACAAAGGGATAAACATAAATCTATTAAACATTTAACTTGATCTTCTGTTATCTTCTATCTTCTTAAAGAGATCTTCCAGAATCTTAATATTCTCCTACATCTTGTAGAATTCTTTAATGACAATTTTGATCCTTTTGTTTCATTATTTGTTTCTTTTGTCTCATCAAATCTATAATTCTTAACAATCTTCCCCTATTTGATGATGACAAAACAAACATGTTCTTGTACGAACTTCATCATAAAGCCTGATGAAATCAAAGCTTCCCCTGAAGTTGAGATCATGGATCTCCCTGAATGAAACAAACTTCCCCTTAATTTAGATTTCCTTTGTAAGCTTGCTATGCCACCACACATAATAAGCTGCAAATCATATCTCTGTAATCTTCTTCCCCTTTTTATCATAATCTAATAGGGGTCTTGTAAAGATAAGCAACTTGAATCTTTACAACTATAAACCATATATCACACTACCAATCCAGCCTTCCAATGACTTAAATTACCCTCCATGACGCATAATAAGAATAATGAATTTAAGCAGTAGAAACTTAAACAAGCAGTAGTAATAAATATCTAGCAGTAGTAATGAAACCTCTCACCTCAAGTGGTGTATGAACATATCCTGATGGTTAAACATTTTTGACAATAAGCTTCCCCTGAAACCCATATGTTAACCATCTCTTGAATCTTTAATTCTGTAGGCTTTTTGTAATGATTACTGATGAAGAAAACTAAGTATAACGAACTTGATGTTGAAGTAGAACAACCCAAACTTGTGTCTTATATCTTGTACTATCCATGTGACGTCAAACTTATAAATAAATCTGTGAAATATAAGTAGATCGCGATCTCTTGACAAAAATCCTCATCTTCTATGAGACACATAACGAAAGTGATAGCAAATGTGAGCATTGAGCACCATAAGTTTGTAGATCACACACCTTTGCTAGATTTTGACAAGTCTTCGTCACAACATTGAAAACACAAACAAGTTACCTCCTGCTAAAAGGTATAATAAAACACAAACCCAAATAATTCCACTTCAACTTCAAATAGGTGATAAACAATCTTCTTCGTAACCAATTAATCTAATGAATCCAAGAATACGAGCCTTTTAAATGTTTAAGAACATTTAAAATAAAACCAAAATCCAAACAGTAAATGTTGGGAATTATGCATTCCTGACTTAGTACCGTTAGTTATATTAGTTAGTACTGCTAGTTGTAATTTGTACTGACAATACAAAATGTTAGTACTGATCAGATAGTTAGTACCGTTAGTGTAAAAATAGTTAGTACCGTTTATGAGATATGCACGAGATATATTAGGAAAGGATATGCATGATCTTTGTACGCGTTTTTTAAAGCCCATTAGGGCTTCCTTAGTCTATAAAAGGAACCCTAGGCATAGTTAGTAGATATAGTTCTAAACAGATCAATAGAGGTCGATTAGCAATAATAGTTTTGTAATCTGTAACCTAGGCAGATTCAAGTTATAATATAAAGTTCTTTTGTGACTCTTAATATTGTTCTTCTTAGCATTATTGATTAGTTTCCGCATAATCAATAGTGTTTAGTCATTGTTTCACCATTGTTGCTTTAGATTTATCTAGAGTAACAAACCCTTTACAAGCTAAAGGTTAAAGATCCATTTAGTAAGGGATCCAACAAGCGGTATCAGAGCTTGTGTGGAAACTCTGAATAAGAAGAACTCTATTGTTTAAAACAGATCTACACTCAAACCAGTAAGATGGCAGAACAAGACACTCCTCCACCAACTATCACAGCAATGAAAATCCCTATCATCAAGAAGGGAGAATATGATATTTGGAACTTGAGAATGCGTCAATATATCTGTCACACATATCACAACTTATGGGACATAATTGTCAATGGAGATCTCCAAGAAGAACCTGCACCAATAGGAGATCAATCTGGTCCTTCTGCTCCTCCTGTTCCTAAAACTACAAAACAACTGGCTGCCAAAAGGATCCAGCAAAGAGTTAAGAGCATCTTGCTTTTAGAAATACCTGATGAATATCACCTTAAGTTTCATAATGTTCCAGATGCTAAATCTCTCTAGGAGGCAATCAAATCAAGGTTTGGAGGAAATGAAGAATCCAAGAAGATGCAGAAAAATGTTCTAAAACATCAGTTTGAAAACTTTACTACTGCATCAAATGAAAGTCTGGACAAGGCTTATGATAGGTTCCAAAAACTCATAAGTCAATTGTAGGTTCATGATGCTCCAATATCAAAGGAAGATATCAACGAGAAGTGCCTAAGAAGTCTTCCTCCTTCATGGAATCAAATTGCTCTAATCATGAGAAACAAGCCACACATTGATGAGATTGATATTGATGACCTCTACAACAACCTTAGGGTCTATGAAGATGAGATGAAAAGGTCTTCAAGTTCCACTTCTACTTATCAAAACTTGGCATTTCTTTCCTCTGAGAACACTAACAGTACTAATGAAGTTAGTACTACTAGTGTAGATTTTGGGGTTAGTACTGCTGGAGGAATTTGTCAAGTTTCAACTACCCCATGTGCTCATGATGTAGCGTGCTCTTTCTTTGCACAACCAACAACCAGTCCTCAACTTGAAAATGAGGATTTTCAGCAGATTGATGAAGATGACTTGGAAGAATTGGATCTTAGATGGCAGGTGGCTATGTTGACTGTCAGAGTGAAGAAATTCATTCAGAAGACAGGAAGGAACTTGGATTTCAAAGAAAAATGATGTGTTTCTCTTGATAAGTCAAAAATTGAGTGCTACAACTGTCACAGAAAAGGGCACTTTACTAGGGAATGCAGATTTGGAAGGAATCAAGGGAGAAGATCTTATGGTGACAATGGCAGGAGCAATGCACCAACAAATGAATCTTCATCACAGGTACTGGTGGCTCAAGATGGTCTAGGAGGCTATGACTGGAGTAATAATTTTGAAGTATAACCAGTCAACTATGCTTTAATAGCAATCTCCTCTTTAAGCTCATCAAATTCTTCTGATAATGAGGTACAAAACTGTTCTAAACAATGTCTTGAATCTTTTAAAACTCTTCAAAAGAATTATGATAGCGAAAGAGAAAAACATAACAGAGCCAGACTATCTTGTTCTTGATAGCACCCTGAATAGAAAGGACCTGGATCCTCAACAATAACTATCCTAACAGAAGACCTCTCCAGATATATATGCTTCTTAGCTCTTATGCTCTTAATGCCTTTTTTGCACTATTACTTTACCCCTCAGGATGAGCATTTATCATGAGATCGTCTGATTCTCTCTTGTGCGAACGGCAGAAGATCTACAAGCAGTTTAGTGTACCATTTTAGCCATAACTCCTTCATTTGGACTCCGTTTTAGTTGATTCAAAAGGCCACAGAAAGAGAAAAAGAATATCTACAAATTGAACAAGGAATCAACAATTACTTTTGGTGCGCTGGAGCGTGAGGGTCGCGCCATTCTCGAATTGCATTTAACAGATTTTGCAACGTTGGCTTTCCTCTTACCCGACATACGTGGAAACTTCAATAAAGGTATGTACATGATATTTGAGCATTTAGTAACACTCCAAATGAGGTTTAGACTTAGATATGAGCAAAAACAAATCATCCCGTTTTCTATAAAATGCAAACTCAAATACTTTATCAAACGCCTCTAGCCAAGGCCGAAACTTATTTCTAAACCTAGTATGATCATGTTTTCAACATACCAACAAGAAAAAGTATTCATTTGACCTTAATCCGGATTTACGTTGTCCCTAAGTTAAAGGCCACTTTGCGTAAACGCATCATTTCTCGGTATGGGAGATGCTTTACTTAAGATGCACGACACTTTGCTTGTTTGCATCATGATGATTAGTGCTCAAATCCATTGTTGTGGTATTTGGAAGTTAATCATACTTTAACTTTTCTCACTTCCTTACCTATAAATGTTTTTATAAACTCACATGTATTCCTGATAATGCTCATATTGAGTATGTTTTTAGGAGTGTTATCATGGTTTTTGTACATGTTATTTGGCTATTTTTATATGATTTTGCTACTAATATTACAAAAAGTTGGATTTATATGCTTGTGGCTAGCCAAGATTAAGAAAATGAAGAAAAGACCAAGAAAAAAAGTAAAAACAAAGCTTTGTGCATGTGCGAAGAACCCCTCATCACGATCAAGATCGGGAAGCATTTTGAGAAAAAAAAGAGTCAACCATACAAGCTTCTAAGGCCCAAGATAGAGCTAAAATGAAGTTTTACTGAAGTATAATGACCCACGACCAAGCACAACTCAAACGGGAAGCTTAAACGCAAAATCAAGGAAATAATATTTTGGTGCGTGTGGCCAGCCGCCCGGCTGAAGAGCTAGTCGCCCGACTGGAGGACAAGCCGGCAGGCAAAGAAATGAGCCGCCCGACTCCTTTTTACTGACCTCTCTAAGTTTCATTAATACTCCATTTTAATGTGCCAACTCATTTAAGAACGATTAATAAGGATCTAGACATATTATCCTTGGCATTTAACAACCTTTTGGCCCCAAGCAAACCATTTAATACTCCAAGTATAACACCTCGTGTTTTAGGGTCATTGGCGTCGTCAATAAATTCACTATGTACTTTTAGTATTGTACGCGTTTGCTTTTAAATCGTAAACGTTAAGCTAAATCGCGTAAGCTAAAAATTAGCGTTCAATGTAAACGGGCATCAAACAATTTAATGTTTACATCAAGCAAGAGTTAAGTAATTATTTTGATGATAATTATTAACTTTATTCATTTTATTTTTATTGGTTGCGTAAATTGATTTCGTTTCGCGATAAAATACGTTTAGGCATTCCCGGAACCACCAAAACTTTTCTACGCTTCAACAAATACCCACATTTATACCCAATACATAAAAATTACAAAAATATATCATATATATCCCTTTATGGCCGGATTTGTTGCAATTGATACAAAGAAATATGAAAAAAATCTTGCAACTTGGTTTTGTACAACATCTACACCATTAAACCTAGCTTTTCTTGTTTCTTTGACCAAAGACCAAGACCAAAGACCCCTTAAGACCCTCAATATGTCTCCTTGACTAGTCCTACTTACACCTTACTTATACATTGCAAGAGATAACACATACATATCTATTTCCATAGTGTGAAAAACCAAAAACTCTCCCTTTGTCACCTTATAAGCCCACGGCTCAAAACACCCCTTTATAATAATCCATACAAAATTTTCTTCAACATATACAAGCCATCACACATCATTCCTAAGATATACTAAGGTGTTTGCAAGCCTTGGTTAACCATTTACAAGTATTTATCAAAGAAAGTAAGATTAGGGTTTCAAACCTAATCTAGGGTTTTTATTGTTGCAAGCTTTGGTTTTAAAGTCTAAACAAGGGTTTAGCACATATTTCTCATCATCATTATTCATCACACTAAGGTTATCTAAAGCCCTTAACTTTTCCTTTTCATGGTTATATGTATATATGATGTTTATGTAGTAAAATCACCATCTAGGACTTTTAATCATGTAAAAAGAGTTTTTACTTGTGATCATCATTTTGTACACTTTTACATATGTTGTGATATTGATAATATCATGTTAAAATGGATCTATAAGTGTTATACCATGTTGGTTAAGTGTAAAAATGAATATATACAAATTAGGGTTTTCAAGGTTACTTAATATGTTACAAGTAAAAGTATTGCAAATGACTTATTAATCTTGTTCATGGACTTTTGTTTATGTTATATGAATACTAAAATAAGGTTATAATGGAAGTATAACTCTTGTACACACTTGGTTAATGTATAAAAAGTTCATATGTAAACTTGTTAAATTAGGGTTTCTTTAATAAGTTTTGATTAAAAGTGAGATTAAGACCTTGTTAACTTGGACAAATGGACAAACTATGGACTTATGGACTTTATTATATATATGACTTATGATATAAAGTGAGGTGGAAGACTTGTGGTAAATTTACAAAGGTAAAAAGTACATAAAACAAGCCTTATATAAAAGTATACATATAGAACATAAAGGGGCTGTTTGGATTTCGAAATTCAAACAGTGAATTTGATGTGTTATAAAGATAATACACCTCACGACGATTCCAAAAAGATAAGAAACTCAAAAAACGGATTAATAACAAAAAAGATACGCTAATTACGAGTTATACGTTAATTAAACGGGTTTATAAAATAACTTTTATAAAAATTATACAAAACAGAAAGTTTGATGTTTTTAACAGATTATACACATTTCTAGGATTCCAAAATGATAAGAATCATAATTTATCAATTAATAATGAAGGAGTTATGAATTTTGCAAGTTTATATACTTAAATATATAAAAATAACTTTTATAAAAAGATACTGTTCATCAGAAACATACAAAAATAAATAGAACTTTTAATTACAAGAACGTGCTCGAAAGAATCGCTAAAAACGGAGATATAACAAATAAAATACGACGTTTACGAGTTTTACGTTAATTTAAGTTATAAAAATAAGTTTATAACTAATATGAATAGTAAAATCACTGTTCATCAGAGGACATGAAATACCAAAAATGTAATATTTTGATACATCGTCTTAATACGAAAGTGTGGACGTAAGAAACGGACTTGAAACGCGAAAGTTATGCCATATTTACTAAAACGATATTTATAAATGTTTTACAATTATAAATATGTTTTCACAAGTGCAAATAGATGGTGATGTAGCTACATAGACTTGTATATGATGTTAGTTAATCAAAGCGATTAGTGCTTATACGACCTATGTTAATTTAGGTTGCATTCGATCATTTACGTGACGCTTTATCTGTGATATTTGGATTATCAGTAACTCAAGGTGAGTTCATAGCCCCACGTTTTACATGAATTGTTTTACAAGTTTTTGGGGTGAGAAACATGCAATGTTTTATAATTGGACACAAGTGGTTAAGTTTTATATTATGATTACGTGTTGCCTAAGTAGCGATAACCCTAGTTGAGCCCATTATCATGAACTGTCAGTTACTGGATTGTGAGCACGAATGTTATGAATAGATCTATTAGGATTGACATCCCCGTTCGGGTGATTAGCTATCACTAGGCAAACGAACGTATACCATGTCGAACATAGGATGTTGCGGGTTAGAACATCATCACGGGCAATGTAGGCCATTTATATGGTATTCATTTATGTCGAGCTTCAGTGTCATGAGCTTAGGACAACGTAATTACATTTATATGATGTCTGCATCTGTTGCATTATCATACACTTGGGAAATCTTGTGGTCCTACAATATACGATTTATCAAACCTATGAATTCACCAACATTATTGTTGACGTTTTAAAGCAATGTTTTTCAGGAGGTCAATAAGCACAAGGCGCAAGGGATACATTGGTGGTTTTGATTTGGATATCATGCATTAAAGATTTTGGTCGCATCACATTTTGTATATCTGTTATGGGCTAGAAATCTTTGTATTTTGAACAAGTGAAGCTTCGGGTTTATGTAACAAATACTGTGTTAAATCTAATGTATCGATTTTAAACGACTTTTTTTGGTCGTTCTATATATATCTTGTGTTATTAATCTATGAAGTAACACACCCCGGACCCTTATTCTTCTGCGACCCAATTTGACAGTGTTACAGATTGGTATCAAGAGCCAAGGTTATAGAGAACCAGGTCAAATGTTTTTGCTAGACAATAACCATTTTCAAACATCGAATTCATACAAAGGGGTTTTACACGGGACATACATATGTGCATACATTCATGCATATACTACTTGTTTTTTTTCTCATGTGCTCGTTCTTGCTTTTTCTAGCACATGCCATACGCTTTATTCGAATTATTCTTTTTATTTACCATTTTTGTGTGTTCTGGCATTTCTTTTTCGAACACACTTTTGATTTGCTTTTTCGCGTATGGATTTAGCTCTCTCTTTCTGTTTTTAGAATATCCTCACCAGAAATTCTTTGTGACATGATACTCTCTCAAGAAGGATGAAGATTTCTCTTTTGATTTGAATCAAGACACAGTTATGAAAAATTCAAGAGAAATCCTTCAACTTCTTAAAATTGTTTTAAGAAAGAGTATCATTTTGACACAATAACAGATTTTGAGAACTTTTTCAAAAATCATGTGACAAAACTTTTCATGATGTTGATAATATTGAATAATGTAATCACAAACCCACAACTGAATGGACACTAAGTCACTCACTCCTCATTCTGTTCATTGCAGAAAACGGCCGTAGCCGGACATGACTTAGTCCACTTAAACAATTGAGATTTGAAATTAACATATTCAAGTTATAAAAACTTTGATTCTTTCACATTTGATTATGAAGCCTAAACCATGAATACAAACACATCTAATTCAATAATTGAATGGACACTAAGTCACTCACTCCTCATTCTGTTCAATGCAGAAAACGGTCGAAACCGGACATGACTTAGTCCACTTAAACAATTACGAATAGACATATATGATCCATAGCATAGAATTCATGAAAACTTGTTTCTTTGCCAAAATTATTTGTCAGATTTTCAGCACACTAGAAACTGATCGTTTTGTTTTTCACAGACATTCACACAATAAGCATTACAATCATGAAGCAACAACATTATTACATATACAAAACACTTTCACAAAACCACAAACAATTAAACTGATTTTCACCATTAACCTTTACTGAGTTTTGACTTTTGTTGACTACCGAGTTTGACCAGTTGACCTTACCGATTTTGACAATTAGACTTTTTACTGAGTTTCAAAAATAATGACTTTTGTTACCATAAACTCAATATCATCTAAGTGTTTAAATCATTGACAGATTATAACCTGTGCACAAAGAACTAAACTCGGTAAAATAACAGATTCGGTAATGTACTACCAAGTTTAATCAAAACTCAATCCTAACCATTCTATGATCATTTTATGGCCTTAAGTCACTTTTTACACTAAATCTAAGCCTAAGATTATGCGCACAATATCATAAGCTACAAAACATTATCATAACACAAACTCGGTAAACCTCATCTTTACCGAGTTCAAACTCGGTAATCCCAAATTACTCAAAAACACCTAAGACATATATATCCACTTACGTTTGAGTAAGAAGTGAAATTACAATCGTTGTAATGAACTTAGATAGCGTAAAACAGATTTCTACTCAAACTCAGTAAAAGGATTCGGTAAAAAAGAAAAGTAAAAAATGAAATTAAAATCCTTTATATAGCCACCGAAAACAGTTTGGAAAATTGACATTTTCAGTCCTTGTACTTAACTTTTACCGAAAATTGTTGAAAAATTTACACATTCAGTCCTTATACTTTAGCATTTCCAATTTTTTGTTTGTGAATTTACATAAACTCCCCCTTAAACAATGAATCTTTTCAAACCCTCCCCCTTGAAATAACAATTATGTAAAATTCATAGTCCGAAAATGAAAAATTGTTACTTTTTCAACTAAAACTCCCCCTCGAAAATATAACATTTCCAAATTTAGTCATCATGAGAGTTTATTATCAAAAAGATGTTTGTGAATGAAAATTGTAAGAACTCCCCCTTGGATCATGATTCCGTATTTTGCAATGTAAAAGGTTTTAATAAGAAACTTGGAATCATGAAACAAAAGATTGTAATTCTTTTAAATTATGTTGTTTTTTTAATAAGAAAAATGTGTCAAATCTTTTTGTTATTATTTTTTTTTAATTTTTCAATTTTTTCTTTTGTTTTTGAAATATTTATGTACATGATTGTGATGTATGATCTTTTCACGAAGATAACTTTGTCAGACTTTCCAACTGAGTTGGAGTCATACATCTCATACCAATGCGATGAACTAGATACTCAAAGCGTTCTTTTGGAAGCGCCTTAGTAAATAGATCCGCTAGTTGGTATTCTGTTCTAGAAGAGTTGCATGCTGCTAATTCGCAGAGACAGCCTGTGACTCAGAGATGCTAAATACAGACCATAGGAAGATCTGCTTAGATGAGAAGAGAGTAGAGGACATCTTGGTCGTACCCGACCAGCAACAGCGATATACATACCTTGACAGTGATGCAGTCATTCTACAGGACATAGGTTACCACACTACAATGGCACATGGACAGCACTACAGGGACAGGTTACCACACACAGGACAGCATGACCACGCTGGTAGGACACCTGCACAGCCAGAGCTCCAGATAGGCTGGAAGCAGTTCATAGATAAGATTCATGTTATGAACTAGTCAATTAGTATATAGCCTACTAAGTATTACGGTTTTCAATCTCCCGGCTATTAATGCTTTAGGTGTTATGTTTTAGTTTGTACTAATCGTTATTATCATATATGTATCTGTCACCCATTCATGTATGTTTTTCCATTGATATATGGCATGAATGAAATATATAGTACACGACTGTAATCGAGACTTTGTTTATGAATGAATGTAGAGAGGGTCTAAAATGGGGGGGGGGGGGGGGGGGGGGGGGGTAGGGCGGGGGGGGGGGGGGGGGGGGGGGAAAAGGCGTATTTGGTTATATCATGTTGATACAATTCAGTTGTATATTTCACCTGTGTGATGTGATCTCACTTTATTTTATCAGGTCTAAAGTCATCGTCATGAGTATCGAATTTATGAATCTAACGGGTAATTGTAAATTCGTCTCACTTGTGAATGCGATGAAAATGGAACCAAAATGAGCCACAAGGTCAACACCGGTCACAACAACCCCAGCCCCAACAGCAACCACCACCACATCGGTCAATAATGCCCAACTTCAGCAATGATTGACAAGGTGTCACTACCCGGCTTTGGCACAGCACGTATCATGTGACAATACAGGCTAATATGGCGATGACTGCCATACTTCGAGACGGTGGCAGAGGGACTGAAAGCGTTGCTACGAGAAGTGAACTTACAAGACGTTGATCGCCAAAGGCAAACCGTCTACATTTTCAAAAGCACTGAGCGTGGAGGTTGTTAGAATTAACTACACAATGGTATCGAAAGGATGAGATTGGTTTTCCACATAAAGCCAACTTTCAGTGGAAAATCAGAGTTAAGTTTTTCCACTTGTACCTCTCTAGCAGAGTGCCTCTAACATGGTGGAATTCTCATAGTTTAACGACTGTCAGTCCTGATTTTCATATTCAATGACTTTGGGCCGATCTGGAGAAAGAAAATGACTGAAAGTACTGCTACTCCAACGGAACGAGATGAAAAAGCTCGAGGATGAATTAATGCGGCATTTGAAAGTGAAAGTGGAACAGAATGTGAAGGGTACAACCACGTTTTCCAGAAACCTATGCACTGCTGTTGTTAGTATGTTTCCTGAGTGATATCACGCCATCTACCTTAGATCACTATTATGATATCGAACTAGCTGACGGGAGAATAATTGGGTTAAACACTATCCTTAGGGGTTGCACATTAAATCTCCTGAACCACCCATTCAACATAAATTTAATGCCCATAGAACTTGGTAGTTTCGATGTTATAATTGGTATGGATTGGTTGACAAAGTACCAAGCAATCATTGTGTGTGCCGAGAAGATCATTCGTATCTCCTGGGGAAATGAAACATTAATTGTTCACGGTGACGGAAGCAACCGGGGACACAAGGCTCGTCTGCACATTATCTTGTACTCCAAAACACAAGAATACATGCTAAAAGGATGTCCATTCTTTTTGGCACATGTTACTATAAAGGAGGTTGAAGACAAGTCAGAGAAGAAGCGACTTGAGAATGTACCAATAGTTCGAGATTTTCCTAAAGTATTTCTTGAGGACTTGCCGGGTATTCCTCCGACTCGACAAGTGGAATTTCAAATCGATTTGATACCTGGTGCTGCACCCGTAGCTCGGGCGCCTTATTGATTGGCACCTTCTAAAATGAAAGAGTTGTCAGAGCAACTAAAAGAACTATCTAACAAAGGCTTTATAAGACCTAGTTCCCCACCCTGGGGAGCTCTAGTCTTGTTTGTTAAGAAGAAGGATGGATCGTTTCGAATGTGCATTGATTATCGGGAATTGAATAAACTGACGGTGAAGAACCGTTATCTGCTCCCAAGAATTGATGATTTATTTGATCAGCTTCAAAGGTTGAGTGTCTACTCGAAGATCGACCTAAGGTCGGGTTATCACCAACTGAGGGTTCAAGAAGAAGACATTTCGAAGACCACTTTTAGAACCCATTACGGCCATTATGAATTTCAAGTTATGCCATTTGGTTTGAAAAATGCACCTGCCATATTCATGGACCTTGTGAATCGTGTGTGCAAACCATATTTGGATAAATTCGTAATTGTTTTTATTGACGATATTCTAATATATTCGAAGAACAAACAAGAGCACGAAGAGCACCTTAAGTTAATCTTAGAGTTGCTTAAGAAAGAGGAGTTGTATGCCAAATTTTCCAAGTGTGAATTTTAGATTCCTAAAGTACAGTTCCTCGGTCACGTGATTGACAGCCAGGGTATTCACGTAGACCCTGCCAAGATCGAATCCATTAAAGATTGGGCATCTACTAAGTCACCAACGGAGATTCGTCAATTTTTTGGTCTTGCTGGGTATTATCGAAGATTCATCGAAGGATTTTCGAAGATTGCCAAACCAATAACCAAGTTCACTCAGAAGAAGGTCAAGTTTGAGTGGGGTGACAAACAAGAAACAGCGTTTCAACTGATTAAGCAGAAGTTGTGTAGTGCGCCAATTCTGGCTTTACCAGAAGGAAGCGAAGATTTCATTGTATACTGCGATGCTTCAAAGAAGGGTTTGGGAGCTGTGTTGATGCAAAGAGAGAAGGTGATTGCTTATGCATCACACCAGCTGAAAATTCATGATAAGAACTATACGACTCATGATTTGGAACTTGGAGTGGTAGTGTTTTCTCTGAAACTCTAGAGACACTATCTGTACGGAACCAAGTGTACGGTGTTCATGGATCACAAGAGTCTACAACACATTCTTAACTAAAAGGAGCTGAATATGAGGCAGCGTCATTGGTTAGAATTACTTAGTGATTACGATTGCAAGATTTGTTATCACCTAGGGAAAGCAAATGTTGTCGCTGACACCTTAAGCAGGAAGGAACGAGAGCCACCATTAAGGGTTCGAGCCTTAGTCATGACTATAGGTTTGAATCTCCCCAAACAAATTTTGGATGCTCAGACTGAAGCATGAAAACCAGAGAACATCAAGAACGAAGATGTTGGAGGTATGTTGGTTGAAAATTCTAAAGATCCAGAGAAACTTAGAACGGAAAAGTTGGAACCCCATGTAGATGGAACTCTATGCTTCAATGGCAGGAGTTGGTTACCATGTTATGGTGATTTGAGGACTGTGATCATGCACGAGTCCTACAAGTCAAAATACTCTATTCATCCGGGTTCTGATAAGATGTACCAAGACATGAAGAAGCTATATTGGTGGCCCAATATGAAGGCAAACATCGCCACCTATGTTAGCAAGTGTTTGACCTGTGCTAAGGTCAAGGCAGAACATCAAAGGCCATCAGGATTGTTGGTACAACCTGATATACCTCAATGGAAGTGGGACAATATCACTATGGATTTTGTCACGAAGCTTCCTAAGTCGTCACAAGGCTACGACACCATTTGGGTGATTGTTGACCGACTCACTAAGTCCGCAATCTTTGTACCGATGAGAGAGACTGATCCGATGGATAAACTTGCAAGAATGTACCTAAAGGAGGTGGTCACAAGGCATATTATTTGTGATCGTGACCCTAGGTTAGCATCAAATTTCTGGAGGTCACTTCAGAATGCTTTGGGTACTAGTCTGGATATGAGTACTGTCAAGGCTGCACCATTTGAAGCACTTTACAGTCGAAAGTGTCGTTCACCTGTGTGTTGGGCCGAGGTTGGACAAGTGCAACTTACTGGTCCGGAATTAGTTCAAGAAACAACAGAGAAGATCATCCAGATCAAGCAAAGGATGCAAGTCGCCTGTGATAGGTAAAAGAGTTATGCTGATTTAAAGCGTAAGCCGATGGAATTCCAAGTTGGGGATAAAGTTATACTTAAAGTTTCGCCTTGGAAAGGGGTCGTACGTTTTGGCAAACGGGGGAAGTTAAACCCTATGTACGTTGGACCATTCAAGGTGTTGGAAAAGATTGGATCCATTGCATACAAGCTTGAGCTTCTGCAAGAGCTAAGCAGGGTTCACAATACATTCCATGTATCCAACTTGAAGAAGTGCTATACCGACGAACCTTTAGCCGTTCCATTAGATGGACTTCACTTTGATGACAAGCTTCAATTTGTTGAGGAGCCGGTAGAAATCATGGACCGTGAAGTTAAATGGTTGAAGCGAAGCCGCATTCCAATAATCAAGGTTCGATGGAACTCCAGGAGAGGTCCTGAGTTCACATGGGAACGCAAAGATCAATTCAGGAAGAAATATCCACACCTCTTCACAAAGACCGCACCGTCGTCAAGTGCCGCATCTTAAGCCTTGAGGACAAGGCTCACTTAACGAGGGGAGACTATAACACCCCATGTTTTAGGGTCATTTATGACGTCAATAAATTCACTATGTATTTTTAGTATTGTACGCATTTGATTTTAAATCGTAATCGTTAAGTTAAATCGCATAAGTTAAAAATTATAGGCGTCTTAAGCCTTGAGGACAAGCTCACTTAACGAGGGAAGTACTATAACAACCTTGTGTTTTAGGGTCATGACGTCGTTAATAAATTCCAGCAATGTATCTTTTGTATTGTACGTGTTTGCTTTAAATCGTAAACATTAAGTTAAATCGCATAAGCTAAAAGCGATTATTCAATGTAAACGGGCATCTAATGATTAAACGTTTACATCAATCAAGTATTAAATAATTATTTTAAGAATAATTATGGTCCTTGTTCATATTATTTTTATCGGTTACGTAAAGTGTTTACGTTTCACGATAAATTAAGTTTAGACATTCCCGGAACCACAAAAATATTTCTACGCTTCAACAAATACCCACAATTGTACCAAACCCAAAGTTTTATTAAACTTTACCCAAGTTAATATTACTTTACACTTGTTTACATTATGAAAAATAAAATAATACATGAATACTTTCAAGTAACACTTTAATACAAAACCTACAACTTGTAACATAAATGAAAATTTACATAGATATTTAGTTAATATCAAAAGCCTTCTAGAATTCCTTTCCCCCCCCTCTATCCCATGGCATACACAACAACAAGAGACATAGAGCACACAAACTACACAACTTGGTCTTGTACAACACTTTTGCATTTATACCTAGTCTTGTTATGTCTCAATTTGACCATAAACATCCCTTAAGACCCTCATCTTGTTTCTTGACCACTGTTGCATCTTTTTTACTAGCTAATACACATATATACTAGTATGCATTAGATAAACACATACAACACAAGAACACTTGGTGTAAAAGATCAAAAACTCTCCCTTTTTGCACCTTATAAGCCACGGCTCAAAACACCCCTTTATAACAATCCATACAAATTTTTCTACAACATATACAAGCCATCACACATCATTCCTAAGATATACTAAGGTGTTTTCAAGCCTTGGTTAACCATTTACAAGTATTTATCAAAGAAAGGAAGCTAGGGTTTTCAATTAGAAAGTTAGGGTTTCTAGGTTATAAGCTTGGGTTTAAAGTCTAAACAAGGGTTTAACACTTATTTCTCAACATCATTATTCATCACACTAAGTTTATCTAAAGCCCTTAACTTCACACATCATTCCTAAGATATACTAAGGTGTTTGCAAGCCTTGGTTAACCATTTACAAGTATTTATCAAAGAAAGGAAACTAGGGTTTTCAATTGGAAAGTTAGGGTTTCTTGGTTATAAGCTTGGGTTTAAAGTCTAAACAAGGGTTTAGTACTTATTTCTCAACATCATTATTCATCACACTAAGGTTATCTAAAGCCCTTAACTTTTCCTTTTCATGGTTATAAGTATATATGATGTTTATGTAGTAAAATCACCATTTAGGACTTTTAATCATGTAAAAAGAGTTTTTACTTGTGATCATCATTTTGTAGACTTTTACATATGTTGTGATATTGATAATATCATGTTAAAATGGATCTATAAGTGTTATACCATGTTGGTTAAGTGTAAAAATGAATATATACAAATTAGGGTTTTCAAGGTTACTTAATATGTTACAAGTAAAAGTATTGCAAATGACTTATTAATCTTGTTCATGGACTTTTGTTTATGTTATATGAATACTAAAATAAGGTTATAATGGAAGTATAACTCTTGTACACACTTGGTTAATGTATAAAAAGTTCATATGTAAACTTGTTAAATTAGGGTTTCTTTAATAAGTTTTGATTAAAAGTGAGATTAAGACCTTGTTAACTTGGACAAATGGACAAACTATGGACTTATGGACTTTATTATATATATGACTTATGATATAAAGTGAGGTGGAAGACTTGTGGTAAATTTACAAAGGTAAAAAGTACATAAAACAAGCCTTATATAAAAGTATACATATAGAACATAAAGGGGCTGTTTGGATTTCGAATTTCAAACAGTGAGTTTGATGTTTTATAAAGATAATACACCTCACGACGATTCCAAAAAGATAAGAAACTCGAAAAACGGATTAATAACGAAAAAGATACGCTAATTACGAGTTATACGTTAATTAAACGGGTTTATAAAATAACTTTTATAAAAATTATACAAAACAGAAAGTTTGATGTTTTTAACAGATTATACACATTTCTAGGATTCCAAAATGATAAGAATCATAATTTTTCGATTAAAAACGAAGAAGTTATGAATTACGCGAGTTTATATACTTAAAATGTATAAAAATACTTTTATAAAACCATTTTTATAAAAGTTACTGTTCATGACAGAAACATTTATTTTTGTAAACCTCATAAATAAATAGAACTTTCAATTACGAGAACGTGCTCGAAAGAATCGCTAAAAACGGAGCTATAACGAATAAAATACGACGTTTACGGGTTTTACGATAACTAAAACTATAAAAATAACTTTATAACTGGTGTGAACAGTAAAAAGTACTGTTCATCAGGGGACTAAAAATATGAAAATGTCAAATATTGATAACTCGCATTGTCTTAATACGAAAGCGTGGACGTAAGAAACGAACTTGAAACGCGAAAGTTATGCCATATTTACTAAAACGATATTTATAAATGTTTTACAATTATAAATATGTTTTCACAAGTGCAAATAGATGGTGATGTAGCTACATAGACTTGTATATGATGTTATTTAATTAAAGCGATTAGTGCTTATACGACCTATGTTAATTTAGGTTGCATTCGATCATTTACGTGACGCTTTATCTGTGATATTTGGATTATCAGTAACTCAAGGTGAGTTCATAGACCCACGTTTTACATAATTTTGTTTTATAAGTTTTTGGGGTGAGAAACATGCATTGTTTTACAATTGGACACAAGTGGTTAAGTTTTACATTATGATTACGTGTTGCCTAAGTAGTGATAACCCTAGTTCAGCCCATTATCATGAACTGTCATTTACTGGATTGCGAGCGCGAATGTTATGAATAGATCTATTGGGATTGACATCCCCGTTCGGGTGATTAACTATCACTGGGCAAACGAACGTATACCATGTCGAACATAGGATGTTGCGGGTTAGAACATCATCACGGGCAATGTAGGCCATTTATATGGTATTCATTTATGTCGAGCTTCAGTGTCATGAGCTTAGGGCAACGTAATTACATTTATATGATGTCTGCATCTGTTGCATTATCATACACTTGGGAAATCTTGTGGTCCTACAATATATGATTTATCAAACCTATGAATTCACCAACATTATTGTTGACGTTTTAAAGCAATGTTTTTTAGGAGGTCAATAAGCACGAGGTGCAAGGGATACATTGGTGGTTTTGATTTGGATATCATGCATTAAAGATTTTGTCGCATTACATTTTGTATAACTGTTATGGGCTAGAAATCTTTGTATTTTGAACAAGTGGACAAGTGAAGCTTCGGCTTATGTAACAAATACTTTGTTAAATCCAATGTATCAGTTTTAAACGACTTTTTGGTCGTTCTATATACATCTTGTGTTATTGATCTATGAAGTAACACGCCCCAGACCCTTATTCCGCTGCGACCCAATTTGGGGGTGTTACAGAAAGACTTCCAGAAATTCTTGTACAATCGGCACGTCCTTAAGTCACTTCTCCTGTGACTTGTCCTCTGTCTTCTTAGATGTAACTTGCGCTAGATAAACTTGACATCCCTTCTGTATATACTTCTGGGTCTTCGTATATGATATGATATTCAGATTCGACTTAATTCCGCCGTCATAATCATCACATCGGATTATCAACATTTCATCTCTACCTTCTCATCACAAACGATTAACGCATGGTACTTCGCCAACCAATCCATACCGATGATGATGTCAAAACTACTAATTTCTATAGGCATTAGGTCTATGTCAAACGGATGGCCTAATAATCCTAACGTACAGCCTCTAAGGACAACATTTGTTTCCGAAATTCTTCCATCGGCAAGTTCTATGGCATAACTAGTGTCTAAAGTGGATGGTGCAACATCAAACAAAGCACTAAAGGTAGACGACACAAAATCCTATCAGCACCCGAATCGAAAAACATAGAAGCGTAACAGTTATTAAGAAGGAACATACCCGTGACAACGTTGGAATCAGGGTTTGCTCCTCCTCCTCTAATGGCGTAAGCCCTTGCTGTAGCTTTGTTACCTCCAGTCTGGTTTTCAGTCTTGTTTCCATTCTTGTATCCAGTCTTGTTTCCACAGTTCTGATTTCTCAGCTTAGGAGAATCTTTCCTAAAATATCATGGCCTTCCACACTCATAGCAAACAATACCCGGCTGATTCCTAACTGGGGCTTTCTGGGTGTTTGGAGTAACAGTAACCTTACAATCCCTAGTCATATGACCAACTCTTTTACAGTTTCCACATCTCACAGTACACGGTCCTGCATGGTGCAACTTGCACATTTTGCAGTAGGGAAGAGATCTAACATACTCCTTCTTCTCATTGTTCCTAGCCGTGTAAGCTCTTGCTACATTTTGGCCTCTAACATTTTATCGTTTGAAAATTGGTTGCTGCCCATGATTGTCTCTCGGGTTGTTCTCCAACCTTCTCTTATTTTCAGCACTCCTAGCATATCCTTTCAGTTTTTGACCCATTAGGCTGTTGGTAATGCGAAATGCATCTTGAAGTTTAGTAGGTTCAGCAGCGATTATATTCCCTTGAATATTGTCAGGTAAACCTCTAACGAATCTCTCAACTTTGTCCTCCTTATTTGGGACCATTCTAGTACATAATAGCACCAATTCTTGAAATCTTCTGGTATAAGCAGTCAAGTCATTTCCTTTTACAGCCAAGTTCCACAACTCAGTCTCCATTTTTTGTATCTCGTTTCTTGGACAATACACTTTTGTCATCAACTTCATAAGTTCTGCCTAACTCATGGCATAGGCGGCCTCAATCCCAATTGTTCTCTTATGAGAGTTCCATCATGTCAATGCACTGTTTAGAAGCGTGAACATAACATACTTCACTTGGTACTTCTCTGGACAGTTTCCAATGTGGAACACCGTTTCCATCTTCTCGAACCAATGAGTTAACCCAACAACTCCTTCCGTCCCATTAAAGCTAAGTGGCTGGCACTTCAGGAAGTCTTGATATGTGCACTCTCGAGTAGGCATAAATCCTCCAAAGTTATAGCCATTACCTTTGTTCCTATTACCATTTCCATTCGCTCATCCATTCCCATTTCCTCCATTTCTATTTCCTCCATTTCTATTTCCTCCATTTCCATTTCCATTTCCTTCATTTCCATTTCCTCTATTTCTATTTACTTTACCCTGTTCACCCCCGTCTCCTATAAGAAGGTTCCTGGCAGCATCACGAGCTCCCAACGCTCCTGCCAATCGGTGGTTGATTTGTTTGTTAACTCCTTCACGCATCCTTGATGCTCTAGATCGTGTGTTAGGCATTATCCTACATCATAACAATACGCAACATGATGAAATTTCATGGTGATACGAGATTGTTAACGGGGTTCGAATAAAATAATAAGTCTTATTACATGGAAATGCAAAATCATAATAACTTCATGATAATGCCACGATTTAGTAATAATGAAATTTGCAACAAGCAAAAGAAAATATCTTTTAGCTAAAAATATCAAACATAGAATAGTAATCATTAGATTTCATATCATCAATACTAATGGTTACAACACGGTTCCAAAATATAGGATTTACAAATCCGTAATAACTAGCTACTACTAGGTGCTATGGGTCAACACTAGGATACTCAATAAATAATCTAAGAACGACAGCCCAAGTGCCTACTGGTACAAGCCTCAAGCCTAGCAATCCTCATGCGATCATAAAATCTGAAACGCCAAATCTGTCTCATCTCCCTCTGAATATGCAACTCTCTCTGCTGAGACTAGGTAACTCTCTGACTCGCAACATCCATCATGTCTCTAAGTCTTATATTATCCCGCTCCAACTCCTTGATACTCTCAAACATATCAGCACTTTGTTGTCCTGTCACTACGATCTTGTGTCCCTGATCCCTCTAGACACTCTCTATAGCCTGAACACGATGAACTAGAATCTCCTCAATATGATCATGAAACCTCTGAACCAGATCTCCTGATGTCTCATATGTGACCTCTACAGCTCCCTCCTCTTGAGCAGGCTTGGGGATATCATCAACTATCACTCGGTGAGTAACTCTATCAACTCTAACCTCAACCGGCCTCTCGCACCCGTCTCGATCATCTCTCGATCAACAGCCTCAACTACAACTCTAGCATTAATCCCTCTAACTCTAAGAGCATCCGCATAAGCGATACACTCATCAATCTCTGCCTGAATCTCGAGGTCAATATCAATCCCATCACTCCTCTCAACATCATCATCCATCCTTAAATTAGTCCCTCTATACCTAGACGGCTCAGAACTCTCATCCTCAACATTAACTCCTAATCCAGCCTCTCTAGGTACATATGGCTAAAAACTATCCTCTCAACAACCTTTTAAATCCATAGCAAACTCAGAACTCCTAACCCTCTTAGGTGATGGTAAAAGATTAGCACGGGCAGAAGACAATGCTCTAGGTATAGGTAAAGATAATAGTACAGATGCATCAAGGCATCTACTCCTCTTGCGAGAAGGACTCGCAGAAGAAGAATCATGAGATGGTCTCTCGAAAATAGTAGCAGATGAACAAGGAATGCTCGGTAACAATAAACATAAATGATGACTAGGTCTCATACCCGATGATGGTGCTGGTAATGAATGATCATATGAAGAATCAGATTGGTCATCTGAAGAAGGATCCGATGAAGTCTCTGATGATGAACTCGATAATAAACTCGATGATGAATCTCTTAAAGAATCAGCCGAAGCAAAATGGTCTGAAGAGTAGTCAAATGAATGTCTCACAACAAGACAATGAGTAGGTAATGGTCCAACCCTCTTCCTCATAGTCATCATGTATACCAACCCATTGAAATGGTAGCGGTACGGTCAACCATAAAGAATAGGCTGCCTAGGTGCAAGAATTATGACTCGACGGCGAAGTGCACCAGATGCTACATGTGTACTCTGAGTAGAAAGGGTAGTCTCAGTAAATGGTGTACCATGGGTGGGTGATGGTGGTGTATCAGGTGTGTCACTATCTGAAGAATCATCGATTGATGGTGAAGTAGCTGGTAGTGGTGGTATATGACCTGATGACGGATCCTCGGATGGATCAGACTCTGTATCAGATGCAAGTAAGTAATCAGGTGATGCGAGTGTATAATCTGGTGATACAGGTGTATAATCTAGTGATGGTGGTATAGTACGTGAAACATTAGATATCAGTGTGGTATCAATATGGGTAGTGGGTGGAATCATAGTAGGCGTAGTGTTAGGAATAGTAGTAGGGATAGTACCAAACAAGATAACTCATATAGTAGATGTCCTTACACTATCCTCCGATGAATCTGATGAAACCGAGATAACAGAGATAGCCATGACCTGCACAAGCAAAAGTTTATATAAATATCGTTTATACCAACCATGCATGATGCGGGAAAAGAATGATCAAATGGGTAAATGAACAAATGACTGAATGAATAAACCTTCGAATACAATACCGCGAAAAGAATGCAATATAATTATAGTAGTATTAGTTATACATAGTATTTACTTACATAGTACGTATACATATTATGTATATGTAAGATCACGTAAGGTACATATAGTCACATAGGATCACATACTGGTTATAGACCAGACCTAGTTTATACTACCTGGTTCTCTATAACCTTGGCTCTTGATACCAATCTGTTACATCCCCAAATAGGGTCCCATCTGATTTAGCGTCCGGGGGCGTGATGTCACTGAATATCTCAAGTACAAAGCATAAAGAACGACCTCTAAGGGTACGTTTTAAAAATAAACACCGTTGCATAAATTCAAAATATTAATAAGTTTTACATCGATCAAATTTAAAAGATTTAAAAGTTAAAATGCGGAAGCTTAAATAGGTTCAACAACGGTATTTAAAGACATAGATAAATTTCTAGTAAACCTGTCCGGGCAAATAGACTTCACATAAGTCAAGCAACGACATCCATGCTAAGCACCTAAGAAAAATATACTTAAAGCGTCAACATAAAGTTGGTGAATTCATAGGTTTAGTTCAAATGTAATTAATGTGGACCACAAGATTATCAAAACGTATGCGACAGTTATAGGAGATAAAACTTCACATAAAGAGGCATTTACGTTGCACTAAGCTCATGAAACCGAAGCTAATACTGAAAGATAGCATGTACACTGCTATATAAGGCTTGCCCTTCAGGTGTCCGACCAAAGACCACTTAGCTAGTTTCAACATGACATATATCCGTTAGTTCTTGGCAAACTCGAACTAGTAAGTGCTTCTTACATGGATAGGGATAATTAGTCCTAATAGGTCTATTTATTCACTCGCGCTCACTTAACCAGCCACTCGGTTAAAGGTGATTAACAGTTCATGATAATTCGGGCAATAGTGGTCTAAACGCTACTTAGGCAACACGTAAATGGGGAATTTCTCACATATAGTACTTGTGCCCAGTTTTAAAAGCAAGCAATGTTTCTCACCCCAAATTATAAAACACTTAATCAAAACGAGTAAAAGTGGGGCTATGAACTCACCTTGGAATAGTAGGGTAAAGAGTATACGTCAAAAAGTATGATCACTCGGAAGGAACGGTGCTACACGGGTATGACCTAAAAGAATATAGGTTTCGGTTTAGACTCGGAATGATAACGGAGTGTGAATGATGCATGAACGTTTATTATTTATTTGATAAACGTTGTTTATGGGTAAAAACATCAGTGATCAAGTTTTGTGAAAAGTCTTAGATTATAATTAATTGTATATATAATATTATATTAATTATATAAATATAATATTATATTATTGTTAACATATACGAAAACTTAATGTTGTTGCAGTTTGGCACTTTACCCATCCCCGAGTAATTAGTCAAGACATTTTAATATTCTCGCTTTTCTAGTATTTTCTAAGTGTAAATATTTTTACAAAATTTCGGCATGACTTGATCGCGTTTACACACTTTTCCAAAGTCGTAGACTTTAATAAAAACCGCTTTCAAATCACTTTCAATTTACGAGTTATGATTTACAAACTTTATACGATCACTTTCCATTTTTAACAAATCCGACGAGTCATTATTATACTTATTGGGCTTTTAGGATCAATAAGCCTAATTAGATGACCCAAAACGTTAAAGTTCTAATTAATCAAACTATTACGCAAATAAACACTCAACTTGTCATAAGTTATCAATAAGCTCTCCAATAAGTCAAGCTTTTACCCTAAAAGTCCACCGTGAACTTTTAAGCTACTGTTTGGGCCCTTATTGGGCCGTACTATATTATTAACCATCTTGGGCTCGTTAGTTTAGCCCGATAAGCTAAAAAGGTATCAAATGATTTCAAGGTTTATCAATAAGCTATCAAAAGCTCATAATAAGCCATAACAAAATAACCCAAACCATAAGCTTATAAATAAGCTTGTGGTTCATGAGCTTTTGTATAGGATGTGGCTTTAAAAAGCCCATTAAGTCTTAATTGGGCTTATTTGTTAGGCCAAACAAGCTTAATGCTTTTTCCTTCTAAAAATAAGCTAGAAATAAGCACAATAAATATATGTTGCATGTAATAAGCTCGAACAAACATTCCTTTATGTTTTCTAGTTGGGTCGTACTATTCATAAGTTTCAATAAGTCGAATAAAGTCAAATAAGCTTATTATATAATCTGAATACAAATAAGCTATAAAGTACTATTTTTATTACATGAAAATAACCACGATAACAAAACTATGATTTCCTTATACTTGGTATCATTATTTTCGAACCATAAGCATAACCTTTTAAGGTTTATGTAGTTTTAAAATCATTGTTTTCACAAAACGAGTTGTACAACAAATGTTTATACATCAAGATAACCTCAAAAGTATAAGTTTTATACAGATTTGATGACTTACAAAGATTGAAGGTTTTAGAAGGATGAACAAACTAAAACAACCCAAATGTTGTTTAACTAATACCCGAATGATACAAATGATCAAACCTTCAACAAGTCTTCAAAAGTTATTGATCAAAAATGAAAAGATATTTTGAGAGTATGTATGTATGTATGTATGTAGGCGACGGTTTGAAAAGGGAAAAACAAAGGATGTGTGTGTGTTTTTCTTTGTGAAGTGAATGAATAATAAATGAAACATGCCTTTGGTTTATATGGTGAGCACTAGCTTAACTAGTAAGCAAAAACAAATAGCAAGAGTGTGTGTGGTGTGTGTATGCGTCAAACAAAGGTGGGAAAAAGCACAAGGGGGACCAATTTGATCCACCAATCAAACTTGGTGAGTACATGTCCTTGTTCTAACTATATGGGAATGTTGTCTCATGTTTACGAATTCAAAAATGGTATCCTAGACATGTATGTGTGTGTATTCGGTTAGAATGAGCCAAGGGGGACCAAAAGTGGTCTCCACCATCCAAGAGTTAGTGCTTCATGTTTGATTTAATTTCCATAGCTTCATGCATGCATAAATTGATCAAGTAAAACACGTATCACGCAACTAATGAAAACGAGTAACGGTATCACCAAAAATTATGAAATTTTAAATATTGCCTTAAAATATAAAAAATGTAGCTATTGCCAAAATACTACAACGTTAGGTGTCCCGGTTCACTCCCGATGATGATTCTCAGATAAAAGCGGGAAAACGTTCCGGTTAAACGTAAAAGTTAAACGAAACTTTTAAAAATTCAAATTATCGATCGGTAACGGCTAAAATATTGAACGGAAATTTGCAGGGTGTCACAGTACTTACTTTTATTGTCTATGCTTAGGTACTTTAACTTATGCTAGTTAGTAGGATTTTTAGAAATTAGTTTAGGTAACATAACGTGCCTTGGATGACCGTTCCATTTTATCATCCTAAGTTTATTTGCATGCCTTTAACACTATGTTATTTATTAATCTTATGATCTTATGCATGCTTAATAGTTTCATAATCATATGCCTATAATTGTTTCCAAAATAGTATAGCATATAATTGCTTCCCAAATAGTGTAGCTAGTCTTTTAGATTTGAGAATCTAGGAAGTATTAGGTGATTCTTGAGGTAATAGATTTGGCTGCAAAAGAACATCCATGATATTTATGGGACCCCCATAAATATTGGGCGGCGCCCATATATATCTGGGACCACCTATACATTTATAGGAACGCCATCAGGATCACGATATTTTTACTGTGTCTCTCCTGATTTTCTGTGCAGTTGACTATCCACTCTATAACTCAACTACTTTCCTGCTTTGTGTTAAACACTTTTTGGAATCATATAATCACATTCCCATACCTTACTTCTTTAATCCACTTCCTCTAAAATAAATAGTCATCACCTTCACCATCTTCATCATCTTCTGCATTTCTCTTTTACTTCCATGGCATCCACACAAGCATCTTCCTCTAACCCCTCTAAGAAAATCAAACTAACCACCATTCTACCAAGACAACTCTTTGTGGACCTCTCTAGAGAAGAAGATGACACTAACAGACCTTATCCTATAATAAAATCTTCCTCTCTATCTCCACCAAATACATCATAAAAAACTCCATCAACTAAAGATACATCATCTACCTTCGGCACTACCTCTTCCTCATTTGAGTCAAAACCTCAATCCTCACCTCCTTCCTCAAATGACACACCCTCGCTCAACCATCCAATCCCTTTCTTGATGATATCATGGATGTTCCTCCAATACCTTCAAACCTAATTCTACTCCAAAGTCATCCCTCTTTAGATATCACTCTATCCTTGTCCCAAATTACTCCTTTTGATCACATTCTTGATACTCTTTCACCACCTTCACCACAACCACCACCTCAACCACCTCTCATGGGTCATCCTATTTACTTTAACACATTTGACTATCATGGGGTGAATTGTCTTTGTTGCTTTCACAACTGAAATCTCATTTTCACTCTTAGAGATGAGATGAACCTAATGTTTGCTCACCTTGAGTATCTTCTTACCTCTGCCATTGCCTCACCCTCTCTACCTCATCCTTAAAACATCTTCAATTCTTCCAAATAATGTTTTAACCAACCTTTTGCACAATCCATTATCTATAAATGAAAATCAACAAGTCAGCTTTAGTTTTAAAGATCTTTTATGACATTTCTTACTATCTTAACTGTAGTAATTCATACTATTTAAAGTATGAATGTGTCTTGTCATTTCTTGGTATTATTAGCAATTTATACCCTATTGTATGAATTTGCTAGCATTTCTTCTATTATTATTATAGGTGAAATAAATGCATTATATTTTAAAAGGCTATACTCTCTTTATCTCCATTAAGGATTTCACACCTCGTAAATTTTAGGTCAATATTTTAAACTTTTCCAATCATAATTTTTTACTTTTATACGTTACGTTTGAATCTGGGAATTTTCCGGGAAGTTGTCCCGCGTAAAACTGAAAATCGTTATCGGACGTGTTCCGAATTCGAACATAGATTAGTCTACGTGTTATATGCATTATTTTATCATTTTAAAGTGTTACGTAGGTCACGTTCACTTTCGTTTGCGATTTATACGTTTTTCGCGTACGTCGTACGGTTTTAGCGTTTTAGGTCAAACGGAGACTCGGAAACCCGAAATCTTTTCGTGTAAACTTTAGTTATCGCATATCTCGTGTTTAGGAGTCAAAAATTTCGTGGTCACCCTCCCCCTCTACTCCAAACACATGCATACACCTACACTTAATTAATTCCAAGAGCATCTTCCATCTTTATTTTGAATTTAAACTACATCACATGCAAGATAGGGACATCTTTGTATTCATCTTCCATGCATGATCATGTGACTCTTACACCCTTTGTCTTCACTCACCCATGGAGGACCACAACTCCACTAAGCATTTTATTTAATTTGGTTAGCTAGTGTAGCTAGTGATCAAGACTTGAACCCCCCCTCTTGTGGCTTGTTGCGTTCGAACCCACAACCACACACACCTTTGGTGTGTGTTGGTCACCTAGACCCTTGATGTCATGGTTCATACAATATCTTACACCCTAAAACCCTAATTCCTCCTATAAATACCATGTTATAACACATACTATGTCATTTCTCATTTCCAAGCCTCATCAAAAATCTCGCATCTCTCTTTCTCTCTTTCTTGCTCATGGCACAAAACAAACACCTTTTTAGGGTTTATTTTCCTTGATTTCCTTCAAGATCCAAGTATTCTAGGTTGATTCTTGTGCATATCTAAGGTGGTTACAAGTGTTGGTTCTTTGATTTCAAAGGTTTGTTCAAGATCTATAGCTAGGGTTTTGATTATCCAAATGGGTTTTGCAAGATTTACTTTGGGGTTTTAAGATCTAAGGTGTTCATAGTTAGATCTTATCATTGTTTTTCATCTGATATCTCTCTTCTTTGTAAGTATTGTCTTGATCTTTCTTTTATATCTATTTTCTTGATCAAGTCTTATATATATCCTTAGTGTTTGTGTTATTTTCAAAAAGAAACTAGTCTGTTTATAAACTAATAAAGTTTTCATGTGTTCTTGATATTATTACTTTGATTATGGAAAGGATGAGTGAACATGTGAGTTGCAACAAAGAGGATGATGGAACTAGAATAGATTCAAGTGTGGTATTTGTTGATGATTAGTAGTGAACGGGTTAGTATATAGGCACATATTGTCGCAGTTGGAATGGAGTTATTTTGGAGCGTCAGTGAAAAATATAGTTGCTGACCGATTTGTTTTCAATTTTGGGTTTGGCGAACTTAAAAATGTTTTCATTAGGCAAGAAAGTAGTTTTTTATAAGAGCTTGTTCGAATAGGATATAGATTATTCCCATATATCGAAACACTAAAAGAAGCATTTAAAACGTCAACGTTATGGCGAAATGAATTTTGGAACACTTTTTTGGAAAAATAAGTAATTAAGGCGGTGATTGGAAATTAAAAAGGGGTTTTCGGACACTTTCGGACATATTTGAGCTTTTAATACATTGACGAAACGTATATAGACACTAGTATATTAAGTGGAAACTTTAGAAACGTCATAAATATAGTGTCAGGATTTCTAAAATGGGAAACTTCTAAAAATAGTAACTTTTGATATTTATTTAGCAGGGATGGACTTGGAAGTAGGCTTAGGTTTAACTAATGGGAGTTAGGATCATGGAATCAGCAAATATTAGGTGGAACGTAAATTAACGACCTGAAAACCTTAGTAACTTTTCCTAAAATAGTAACTTTTCCAAAAAATAGAAACTTTTCGTATAACATGGCGTAACGTAACTATAAACCTTATACTTTCATAATGACACGTTTTACTATATAAACTAAAGCACAAACACATGGATTTCTATTTTTCCTTACAAAAGCGTATTATCAATGTTTTCTATTTATTTTTTCTTGTATCTAAAGCGCGTTTATTATTAGTCGCGTAAAATGTTCATTATCATTATTTCACATCGTTAATATCATCTCACACCTTGCTTAAATGTGAGTTCATAGAACCCAAGGGAGCCACGTTTTACTTTGCTCTTACAACTTTGGGGTGAGAAACATTGCTTGCTTTTAAACATTGGACACAAATGCTTTACGTTTTCCCAATCTTGTTTACGTGTTGCCTAAGTAAATGTTGAAACTTGTATGCCCGAGTTATTATCATGATCCGTTATTACTTATATTGTTGGACTTGGTAAGTGAGCACGAGTTTGTAAATAGATCTATTAGGACTAATAATCCCCGTCCGTGTAAGTAGCTCTTACAAGATCAACGGACGTATACCATGTCGAGTGATACGGTAAAGCGCCATGTTGGCACCCGTCAGGCAAGTTATTTAAGCATTTTGCATGCTTCCATTACATTTAGCCTCGGTGTCATGAGCTTAGTGCAACGTAAATACCTTTTTATGTGATATTGTATCTGTTATAATAGTCACATGCATTTTGCAAAATTTGTGGTCCATTCTTATATATATATAAACCTATGAATTCACCAACTTTATGTTGATACCTATTTAGCATGTTTTCTCAATGCTTAGGCTGTGGATGTCTTTGTTGTTATATGGTCGCCTTACATTGACCAATTTCAAGAACTATTATTATCTATTTGTAAACATCATTGACAATTTCTGAAAACTTTTTTTGCTTTCGCATAATTTAATCTATAAACTTATATAAAGACTTTAAATACTTTCATTTAATTGCAACGATGTGGATTTCTAAACGTAAACCTTCAGAGGCCATTCTTTGTATCTTGTATTGATGTAATTATGATGTCACGAGCCCCTAGACATGTGTTTCCGTCCTCTGCAAGACCATTTGGGGGTGTGACAGATTGGTATCCAGAGCCAAGGTTATAGAGAACCATGTAGTATATTTGGGTCTGGTCTATAACCAGTATGTGATCCTATAACGTGTTTTCTACTTGCTTACTATATAAATTACATCGATAAGTAAACGGGTATTATTATAATATATTTTCCAAATTATTTAACATTGTATAATTTGCATGACATATTTTACATCTATATTTTTCTGCTTGCAACGCATTGGCATGGTTTTCATAAAAAGGGATTATTAAACTTTTGCCTATATGCAGGTTATGGCAAGCTCTGGTTATTTTAGATTTCTTCAGACATATCATCGAAGGTGGGAAGTCCTCTTTTTGAGAGTTATCCATTAACCATTATATTTCTATTGAGGTCATGGTTCAACCAAGGTGGAATGGCTATAGATGCCTCACCTGCGGTCTTTGAGCTTATTACTCATTCATCATTAAAGCTAATACATCAAGAGTTCACCAAATCCCCAGTATTTGTGTAGCACCTATGGTTTCAACTTTTATGTTCAAACGATTCAAATTCAAATACTGAATGCTCAAGTGCATGTGTCACCACACCTCATGATCTATGATTACTAGGAGAGGAGCAGAGTTGCAATCAACGATCCAGCCCCACCCTACACTTACCTCTCATACTACCAAGATCCCTACTGCTAACCCATTCTATCCGCATCAATCTGCTGTTGGTCGCACCAGCTACTAATATCAACTTCACCTATGCACCACAGGGATTCGCCAGAAGATGAGCTAGTCTATCCGACCCCGGGAGGACATTCCCATCATCGACTTTATCGTACTCATCCGGTGCCGATGTAGGGAATTGACCTGAGGAAGTTGGTTAGAAACCTTTACATTCTCAGGCGTTTAGCATTGAGGTAGACATCACATCACTTGGAACCGTTTCACTATTGGATCATCATCAGTCATCATCTTCAATGATCATCTTCCGAATCATTCATCTTTGGATCATTCATCATCTGGGCATTCCATTTCAGGTCATTCTTTATCTGGACATACACCACCAAACACCACCATTGCTGATTCATTTGCACCACCAAGTTTGTTTATCCACTACTTTCTAGGACTCCACGGTATAGAGAGGACTATTTTTGTTGGTGGTCTGCCCCATTATCTACCATGTATTCATCGATGACATCCGAGTCATCAGTTGGGGATTCTTCTTCTAAGTCATCTGCTGGACCATCTCGCAAGAGATGTAGGTTTCCTGCTGCTACCATGACTTCATCTATCCATGCTTTGAGAGCTTTAGTTCCTTCTCGTGCTGATCTCCTTCCACCTTGCAAGAGGTTTAAGGATTCTATTTTACCAAAGGATAGTGTTGAGGAGGACATTAATACAGATGTGTTGGCAGATATCGAGGCTGATGCTATGGTTGTTGAGGTTGTAACAGATATGGATGTTGAGGCTGGGGTTGATGCAAGTATTGGTATGGAGGTCGATGTTGGGGTTGATGTAGAGGACGAGGTTGAGGACGAGGTCGAGTCTAGTGATAGAGGTACTATGGAGGTTAGAATGGATGCGGTTGTCGGGATTGATATCCCTAATAGCATGCTTAGGCCTAATGTTGTGGAGCCTTTTGGAGCAGGTTGAGGAGTTTGTGCAGGATATTTATGGGCATGTTATGGAGATACCTCTTCAGAGGGTAGAGGACATTGAGACGGGACAAAGATAGTTAAAGGCGAGAAGTTTAATTGCTGGTGGAGAAAGAGCTAGTTTACTTGAGCAGGTTGTGTCCTTGGAGAGGAGCAATGTGAGACTTCGAGGCACCATGATGATGGAGAGGGCGAGAGCCGATAGGTTTTAGGAAGCATGAGCTTTATAGAGAGTGAGCTTAGGCAGATACGCAGGTTTTTCTACTATGACAGGATGCGATTTAGGAGATTAGAGACATTCGCTGTGAGGCGTTTAGGTTTTCCTCCATGATGATGTGTATGAACTTTCGGCTAATAGTAAAACCAGTTGTTAGTAGTAGTATTAGCGTAAATCAAGTTCCTCATTATGGGTTCAATGTAACTGAATGATGCTTTTATATATGATATGAAAAGCTTATTATGATTCTCTCGCGTGTTCGTCTTTTATTGTTAATTTACTCGTTCTGGCAAAATGTGTTTATTGTATTTTACCTTATAAATTCTATTTACCATTTATAATAGCTATATCCCGTATCGAATCTTACCACGTGCTATGTCTTGTGTTTAGATCATGACTATCACTCACTCTGGTATGACCCCAGAGGCCATTGAAGAACTCATTAACCAACGAGTGGCGGAGGTGTTGGCTGCTTATGAGGCAAACCGTGCTGCTGAGCTTGCTGTTGAAAGTCACAGCCAAAATGGAGATGATGATGACAATGGGAACGGTGGAGGAAATAGAAATGGAAACGGAGAAGGAAATGGGAATGGGAATCCTAATAGGAATGGTAGAGGTTGTAAAACCCTAAAATCAGAACAAGTGCAAAATTACCAAAATGCCCCTAATGTCAGAAAATTTAATAAAAGCATGAATAAAATTCAATCAAGTGTTATAAATTATAAAGTACATCATGTGACAAGTATGAAATTTTTATAAGATTATAATATCTTATATTATGCAAGAAAAATAATAAATATTATATATATGTATTTATTAAGCCGAAATTATGTATTTATATACTTATACAATTAATTTAAATACATTAAATCAAGGATAATATTAAGAAAAAAAATTTTAATAATAAAAATCAGATGTTAGTCCATTCAAAGCCCTAAGACTCGGCATTTTTGATATATATCTCTAGTTTGGCCTTTTTCATTTCTAAAAAAAACCCTAAAACAAAAATCACGACACACATAAAAACTCCAAGTGGCGGCACCATATTTTTTTA